>APFE031121164.1:25892-60585 GCA_000404065.3 Pinus taeda | reverse complement strand
AGGGACATTGGTCTGTTGCAAAAGGAGTTCTAAGGTACTTGAAGGGAACTCAAGACCTTGGAATCAAGTATACACAGGTGGACGACTTCAGCTTGATTGGATACTCTGATTCAGACTTCGATGGAGACAAAGAAATTGGAGTATCTACTTCAGGATATGCTACGAGTCTTGGATCAAGAGTTGTCTCTTGGAGATCACGCAAACACTCAGTTCCAGCAGATTCCACAACAGAAGCAGAATACGTGGCAGCAACTAAAGCAACAAAAGAAATTGTGTGGCTCAGGAAAATTCTTGAAGATTTGTAGGTAAAACAAGTACAATCAACTCCACTCTTGATTGACAACACCTCTGCAATAAAGTTGGCCAAGAACCCAAAGTTCCATGATCGAACAAAGCACATCAATACTAAATATCATCTGATCCAACATCATGTTGAGGCCAAAACAATCCATCTCCGTCATTGTTTCACAAATGAGCAAATTGCAGACATCTTCACCAAAGCGCTTGGAAGAGAAAAGCTTGAAAGATTCAGAACGATGCTTGGACTCACCAACATCCCTTCAGATTAAGGGGGGGAATGTTGACACCTAATCCTCAGCGATTGGGAGAATTTGAATGTGAACAATCATCAAGAAGATGAACTGAACGATCACATTCATGTATATAATAGATAGCTACCTAATGGAATAAACGAATCAGTTTTTCTGGAGTTACTCCTGGCCTGACAAAAATGTTTTAGGAATGGTAGACAAAACACCAGTGGACAGGTAAAGATTTTTTTTATAATTGCAATGTCCATTCCATGATATCCTCTCTTGGTTGTTTGATTGTATTTTGAATGTTTCTTTAGATTTTGTTTTTTCTTTTAACTATGAAATTGAAATTACTTGGTATCATGTCCATTTAAACAACAACCAAAGAGTGAAGGTGAAATTAATACTACACTTAATTGATTGAAATCCTTTTAGTTGTTTTTTGTGAAAATGTTTTCATGACTATTAGAAAAGTTTAATTTCATGTTTTTATTTGAGAATAGGCTATTTATATACTTGACCAAATTCAAGCGTTACAGAATAAAATATTGTTGTGTATAAAATTACAAGGATTAGACATCACACCTCAGATTATTTTTTTTCACAAGTTATCTACATCTTGAGCTTTTTAGCAAGTAACTTAGTTGACATGATTGTGGCTAAGCTTTCCCTAAAAGTTGAATACTAAGTTACTAAGGTGTTCTTTTCTATGATGTCATTTTAATTTCTATGTTTATACATGTCATTTGGCCACATAGTGGCCATTATCACCCAACTGAAGAAAATTTCTTCAAGTTTCTTACTTTCATGGGAAAAATGGCTTTAACATTGCTGATGTTGAGGTATATGTCGTATAAATCCTTTATAGTCTACTTTATTTTATGTTCCAGGATTCATGTTAGGTCCCTATAATACTAGCGATTCCCCCATAACTATTGTCGTTGTATCCCTTATTGTTATTGTTGTGCCCATATTGTCCCCATATTCTTATTATTTGACCTAGAGAATCCCACTATTATCATTTTTGTGCCTTTATATTATTATTGTTAGGTCAGCTTTGGTTATATTGTGACCCCTTAGACTCTTATCTATAAAAATGAGGTTTTGTCATTTGAATCATTGAATAATTGTTCATTTGTGTAATGTAAAGGAGGTTTCCCCCCCGAAGAAGCTTATTTCTAAGGTGTTCATCTATCTTTTCTATCTTTTTGTGAGCTGGTTTCATAACATTTGGTATCACAGCTTTAGATTCTAGGGTTTTGCTACTCCAAACAGGTCACCATGGAATGTTCGCTATAACTTTTCTCTGTGACATTTCAGAAGCTGAAAAAAACCCCATTTGAGAGAAAAGCTCGCTAAACCTTGGGCCCAAATTTTAGATCTTATCATGCTATATTGTCGGAGATATAATCTGACGAAGTTTAGGTTTTAAAAGACCCCTGAATTATTCCAAATAGGAGACCATGGGAAAATCGTTATAACTTTTGCTCTCAGCATCAGATTGAATTTTAGTAAGAAGTTACAGAAAGAGGATGGACTCTAGCCTTTTTGGATATCATTTTAAGAACCTAAGGTTGAAAAAGTGACCAGCGGCACGTCATACAAGTTTTCTCTACTGAACCAGTCTATACTTAGCTCATTGTGGGAGACTTTGCATAACTCTTCATTCGAGAATCCAACCTTGATCAGAATTTTGGAGTTAGAAATATTACTCAGAGGGTTACAGTAGGAATAAATTCCCAACCTTTGAGATCCACAATTAGAGAGATACATCATATTCAATATCGAGTTCCTACAAAGTGAAAAAATTTGTGTAGTTTTTTTAAATGTTTGCATAAGCTTCATTTGAAAAATTAGTTTGAAGGAATTTAAAGGGCATAGTGAAGCATTATTATCGGTAATTGATGCCTCGAATAAAGAAAATGGAAACACCTAGTAAGCAACCTGAAAGCTCTAAAATGATTTCTGAAGAAGAGGAAGAAATGCAACATAATATATCAAAATTACGAGACCAAGTGCAACAAATTTCACTCACGCAAAAAGTAATAGAAGCTAAGATGGATGGTTTAAAGAAATACGTAGAAGCTAAGATGTATGTTGCGGAAGCTAAGATGGATGGTTTAAAGAAAGGTGTAGAAGCTAAGATGGACGATGTGGAAGCTATGATGGATGGCATGGAAGCTAAGATGGAAGATTTAAAGAAAGGAATGGAAGATTTGAAGACAGATTTGAAGACAAATTTGACAAAATTTCTACAAGAAATGCTTACTAATGGTGAAAAGGTAGTAAAGGAAACTCATGATGAGAACAAAATAAATGTTAATAATGATTTCATAGACCTTAAATTTGGGTTGAAGAACCACCATGTTCAAAAGATCGATATGAGGAAGTTTGATGGCAAGGATCCCGAAACATGGATACTATAGATGGAGCAATTTTTTGATCTCCATAATGTGCAAAACACACAAAAGGTATGCATTGCAACTTTATATTTGGAACGTAATCAGTTTGTATGGTATTTATGGCTTTTCTCTCGTAAAAAAATTGTAACTTATGCTATATTTATAGATGAAATGATAGCAAATTAGCCCATTGATAAATATCAAACAAAAGTGTTCAATGGCAGAGCACATTCAGGACTTTCAAAAATTGAATATAAGGGAAAATGATATTCCAGAGAAGCAAAGGATTGATGTATCCATAGGGACTTAAAAGGATAACATTCAACATGAGGTTCATGTTTGGGAACCCGATTCATTAGAGAAGGAACTCAGGTTGGCAAGAAAAGTGGAAAGCAAAATTATGGCAACAAGGAAGTCTACCCCTCACAACTATAAACATGGAAGTGTTGTTTCTCCTAGCCTTCCGCAACCTACAAGGTTGACACCACAACAATTGGAAGAAAAAGAGAAAAAGGGATTTATTATAATTGTGATAGAAAATACACTAAAGATCATAAGTGTTCCGATAAGAAATTATTTTACATAGATTGTGAAGAAGAGGAAGAAAAGGAACAAGAAACGTCAAAAGAAGATGATAAACACCAGGAACAAACCCTAGAAGAGGAAGAAATGAATCTGACCATATCTTTTAATGCATTGGATCGAATTACCACTCCTCAAAGTATCAAGATAGAACAACATATCAAGAAGAAAAATGTAATAGTGTTGATTGATTCGGGAAGTACCCATAATTTTATTCATTGTAAGATATGCATGGAATTGAATTGCTTCCTATATCTAGCACTAGAGTGTCAAGTGATGGTTGCAAGTGGAGGAACCATAAATTGTTCAGGAAAGTGCCATAATATCAAGCTATCCATTGGAGAATATGTATTGAATAGGCGAATCCTTTCCATTCCAATGGGTGGTGCTGATGTTGTACTAGGAGGTGTAAAGCAAAATTATGGCAATAAGGAAGTCTACCCCTCACAACTATAAATATGCAAGTGTTTTTTCTCCTAGACTTCCACAACCTACAAGGATGACACCACAACAATTGGAAGAAAAAAGAGAAAAAGGGATTTGTTGGAGTTGTGATAGAAAATACACTGAAGGTCACAAGTGTGCTGAGGATAAATCATTTTGCATAGATTATGAAGAGCAGGAAGAAAATGAACAAGAAACATCAAAACAATAGGATATACACTAGGAAAAAACCATAGAAAAAGAAGAAATAAATCTGACCATATCTTGTAATGCATTGGCTGGAATTACCACTCCTCAAACTATCGAGATAGAACAACATATCAAGAAGAAAAAGGTAATAGTGTTGATTGATTCGAGAAGTACCCATGATTTCATTCATTGTAAGATAGCCAAGGAATTTAATTGCTTCCTATATTGAGCACTAGATTGTCAAGTGATGGTTGCAAGTGGAGGAACCATAAATTGCTCAGGAAAGTGCCATAATATCAAGCTGTCCATGGGAGAATATGTATTGAATAGCCCAATGCTTTCCATTCAAGTAGGTGGTGCTAATGTTGTACTAGAAGTCCAATGGCTACAATCCTTGGGTACAATAGCTTTTAATATCCAAGAACTTTTCATGAAATTCTCTTCAAAAGGAAAGGAAGTTGAATTAAAGGGTATCACAAGGAAACCAGGAAAGATAATCAACTCTAATAGAATGACAAAGCTTCTAAAGAAAGAACAACTAGGCATAATTGCACAATTATGTTCACTAGAGGTTCCCACATCGAAATCATCCATTTATCCATATCTCCAAATTTCTTGGACTAGCATTCCAAGGTATTTGAGACTCCCAAAGGCCTCCCACCTATTCATGATCACAATCATGCTATTAATTTGATTCCAGGAAGTGTTCCTCTCAACATCAGGCCTTACAGATATCCCTATGTCCAAAAAAGTTAAATTGAACGTATGGTTGCAGAAATGTTAGAGGCTGGTATGATTCAACCAAGTTAAAGTTCTTTCTCTGCTCTAGTAGTATTGGTTCACAAGGATGGATCATGGTGTATGTGTCTAAATTAAAGGGAGATCAACAAGCTAATTATTAAAGATAAATTTCCTATTCCTATCATTGATGAATTATTGGATAAATTGCTTGGACCAATTTACTTCACCAAGTTCGATCTTCATTCAAGATATCATCAAATCAGAATGAAGATTGAAGAAATTCCAAAAACAACATTTAGAATGATGAGGGTCATTATGAATTTTTGGTCATGCCTTTTGGCCTTACTAATGCACCTTATGAATTTCAAGGTTTGATGAATTCCATTTTCAAACCCTTCCTTAGAAAATCTGTGTTAGTATTTTTTAGTGATATACTAATCTACAAGTCTTGGAAGGATCATGTCTAACACGTTGATATGGTGCTCAAACTATTAGAGAAGAAACAATTATATGCAAAAGTCTCCAAATGTTTCTTTGGAGTACAAGAGGTGGAATATCTGGGTCATAATGTATCTCATGAAGGTGTTAAGGTAGACCCTAGAAAAATTAAAACCATTAAGGAATGGAAAATCCCCACATCCATAAAGCATCTACAAGGATTTCTCAGGTTGACAGGGTATTATCACAAGTTTGTTAAGAATTATGAGTGAATAGTGGCACCTTTAACAACATTACTGAAGAAAGATGCATTTTCTTGGACTCCATAAGCAACAAAGGCCATTGAACATCTTAAAGAGGCAATGTGCCAAGCATCAGTCTTAGTGCCAGACTTCACAAAAGCCTTTATTATGGAATGTGATGCCTCAAGAAATGGACTGGTGTTGTTTTAATGTAAGAAGAAAGACTCGTTGCTTTCAAAAGTAGTCCAATCAAAGGAAAATATTTACACAAAGCTATTTATGAGAAGGAAATGTTGGAAATACTGCATGCACTTAAGAAATGATGACCTTACCTAATGGGAAGACACTTCAAGGTAAAAACAGATCATGATAGTCTTAAATACTTTTTAGAACAAAGATTATATTCAGAAGAGCAGAAAAAATGGGTCACAAAGGTATTGGGTTATGACTTTGAAATAATCTACAAAAAAGGGAAGCAAAATGCTGTTGTAGATGCACTCTCAAGAAAGGATGAGGATGTGGAAGCATTGCTTTGTTCCATTTCTATTATCCAACCAGATTGGATAAATGAAGCAAGGGAAGACTGGGAGAATGATGAAGAAGTGCGGGCACTCATTCAAAAGTTGCAGCAAGATCCCAATACATCTGATACATTTAGATGGAAAAGTGAGTCGTTATGGTATAAAGATTTCTTATATCTCTGTAAGTATTCCCAACTCAAATGAAATATTCTTAGGGAATTGCACACATCTCCCTTAGGAGGACATTCAAGATTTTTAAAAACTTACCATAGGGTTAAGAAAGATTTTTTTTGGGATGGTATTAAATCTGATATTCAAAATTTTGTGGCAGAATGTTTGGTTTTCCAAAAAAATAAAGTTGAGACAATTAATACCCTAGGTCTTTTACAACCTTTATCCATTCCAAGTCAACATTGGGAGGAGGTTTCAATGGATTTTATCACATGTTTACCCAAGTATAAAGGAAAGAGTGTCGTCATGGTGGTAGTTGATATACTTACCAAGTATACACACTTTTGTGCATTATCTCATCCATTTAAAGCTACTACAATTGCTACTGCATTTATGGAAACAATTCAAATGCTACATGGAAACCCAAAGATTATTGTAAGTGACATAGATCCTATTGTCACTAGAAATTTTTGGACAAAATTATTTTCTTGTTTGGGTACTCAATTAGCTCATAGCTCATTTTATCATCCTCAATCTGATGGGAAAAACGGGATAGTGAACAAATGTTTGGAAGGATATCTCTATTGCTTTGTATCTGATAAAAAGACACAATGGGTGAAATGGTTACCTTTCACTGAATGGTGGTATAACACTTCCTTCCAACTGCAACAAAATCAACCCCATTTATGGCGCTTTATGGATATCATCCACCATCCATCACATCATATTTAAGAGAAAATTCTAAGTTTCAAGTAGTGGAATATCTCATCGAGCATCAACAAAAATTTCTCCAACTCTTAAAGGATAACCTCACGTTGGCGCAGAACAGAATGAAACAATAGGCAAATCAACATCGCAACAAAATAAGTTTTGATGTAGGTGATTGGGTATTTCTACAACTACAACCATACAAAGAAATGTCCCTCGGGCAAGCTAAGAAGGATAATAAATTATCACCAAAGTGTTATGGTTCGTACAATGTGTTGCAAAAGATTGGTACTATGGCATACAAATTGGAACTTCCTTCATCTTCTTGAGTGTACCCAATTTTCCATGTTTCATGCTTAAAAAAGGTTATAGGTGACAAGATCCTAGTTCAAACAATATTGCCAAAGCTTGAAGAGGAAGGAAAAATCACATTGGAACCTGAAGCAACCATAGAAACAAGAACTCAACAACTACAAAATCGATCAATTTTAGAGTATCTCATTAAGTGGAAGAACTTACCCACTGAAGATTCTACATGGGAGGATGAGAATTTTATACAGAAGCATCTAGAACTACTCAAGCGTTGAGGACAACACCTTTTTTAAGGAGAGGGGCATGTTAGGTCCCTATAATAATAATGTATTCCCTTACTATTATTGTCATTGTACCCCTTATTGTTATTGTTGTTCCCATCCTGTCCCCATATTTTTATTATTGTGCCCCATAGAAGCCCAATATTGTTATTGTTGTTCTCTTACATTATTATTGTTATGTTGACTTTGATTATATTGTGACCCCTTAGACTCCTATAAATAGAAAGGAGGTCTTGTCATTTGTATCATCCAAGAATTGTTCATTTGTGTAATGTAAAGGAGGTTTCCCCTTCGAAGAGGCTACGTTTTAAGTCGTTGATCTATCTCTTTCTTCTATTTTGTGAGTTGGTTGCATAACAGGAGGGATGATATTCCTAATGTGGAATGTGGAAGAGCATTCACCTTTATCAGTTGCAAATGAATAAGGTGGCCCAGGAGTAGGGTTGGTTAGAAATAAGTGAATAAGAGAAGAATGAGGCTAATCTTAAAGGAATGCATGTGAGATGGCTTCGAGGTTGGAGCAGATGGTCATGGATTCCAAATAAAATGTGGGGGTCTATAGTATGAGGTGATCCATGAGTGGGGAGATTCTATCGATCAATGTGGATTTTTACCACATGCAAGGGGAGGTGGTGGTAAACATGGTCAAGATGACAAACCCTATGGTGCATTTCAGAGAAATGATATAAATATATGAAAAAAATTGTAGGCAGATTATCATGTTGAGTGCAAAATGATACCTACACTATCGACGACCATCGAGGTGCTAATTCTAGCGGGAAGTTGTTGATGTACTTGCAACCTCAACGATAAATACCCAAAATATCTTGATAAAAACATACGTGAGATGAAATGGGTTTAACAAGATGATTTGAAAAATAGGAGAAGTCACGCCTAAGCTGGTACTTTGAGCATGTGGCAGCCCCAAAAATGAGTTGGGGGTTGAAATGAAATGAGGGGTACCATGATGAAGATGATGTGGTCCTAATCCTTGTGTCCTTCATAATTTTGAAACCGAAGTTCATGAAATTTTGTACTAGGCTCCATAAGATGGCAAAGAGGGTGGTATATAGGAAAAGTGGGCCATATGCCACCTCATTTGTACATGCTATTTTGGGAGATCAAAGATGTTCCAAGAGGTTTTTCCTGTCATTGTGGTCAGTTTGTGTACCTAGGTAGCATGTGTGGAGAAATAGGCTAGAGAATATAGCCCTAACTTTGTCATTTTTTTTGACTTGGTTAGGTAGGACGTACAAGGGTTACCTGTACGACCTTTTTTAGGGTAACTTTTTTTGATTGCGTGGGAAGCTGAGTTTCAGTCACGTAGTCTCCATGGGTTTCTTAGGGATGCCCATGCAGACATTGTGGGTGTCGGATAACTAGTCGCACTAACCATACAACTTAAGAGATAAAAGCCATGGGTCATTGGTTTGACAACCCCACAATTAGGCCATACAAGCCAGCATATTCCATGCTCCTGTAATTAGGATTGTTGACTGTGAATCTTATTTTTTATTAGATGTGTGTCTTGGTATCTGGTATCGTCATAACTTATGTTTAGACAGATGCGCTGTTCACATGCTTGTTTGAGAAACAGATGTGTAACCCATGAGCTTGTTATATGCATAAATGCATGTATGTGTGAAAATGGATTTTTGTAGCCTAGTGATCCAAAATATTTTGCTTATAGATGTATTAAAGAATTACATGCGTAAATTGTAGCTTAACATAGAAAACTTAATGTGCACATGAGAGGAGTGGAGAAACAAATAAAGCATGAAAGAAGACGACAAGACTTGATAACAGAGTTCGTCTAACTTGGACTACATCTCTGGGCCCTACTCAATCAATGGGGAGGCCTTCATTCATTAAGTGGCATGAGAAAGAAGAGTACAAGCATCAGTTACAAAAAGGAGTTTTACACCTCCATACTAAAAGATGGTCGAAAAATTCAGAACTCCGATGGAGAAATGGACAACACCATTGTGTTTGTGGCGTCGAGAAGTGCTGAAACCATATAAAATTTGTCAAATTTTGACAAAGTGAAAATTCGGCCCTCCTGCAAAATTATGCCTCGAACTGCGTGCACTGCCTCCTTTGCCTGGGCACACTGACAAATTGTGTTTAAGTATAAATTGGGTGGTAGATTCTTCAATGAAGCTGTTATAATGCAGTTGGTGGAAATTTTGGTTAATATGGAAGAGGTTAGGTAGTCAAACCTCGCCTCCTCCTTTTTACATATAACAAATTCTTTCTTAATACATTTTACAAACGAAATTTTTTTAATTAAAGTTTTTGGTTGGGTTGGGCCTGCTTTGGGTGGCCTTCTCACTGTACCTACCTCCCGCCAATGTTTGTAATAAGGTGCATGTTGGGTGTGGTTGGGTCCATGCCTCAAGGGTCGGCCCACCACCCTATATTCAATGTCATTGGTTATTGGGAGTTCCGTGGTGTAGGGTGGCAGGGTCATGGCTGCCCATCCCAGTTTTGTTTACATATTTTTGTGGGAGGGGTCGGGGGTCATGGCCCACCCCTCCACTAATTGTTATGTTAATATGTGGATGGGAGTTGGGGTGGCAGGGTTGGTGGCCCACCACCCCCTTTTATATATATATTTTTTGTTTTATAAAAACAAATTGTACAATTTTGGGAATTTGGTTTTGGATCGAAGGAGTCTTTTTAATGAGGCCACGATTTTACATGGAATCTAGCCAGAGTTGACTAGATTCCATCTACTAGAAAATTTCAAATTATACCTTCATTAATCCTACCCAGTCATCAAAAGTCAACCCAACATTGACTACCTTTATCTCCTTCATCCGGACTCAGATTGGAGTGATGTTTGCATCATTCGAATCAGGGTGATGAGAACTTCAATCTGATGTCAAGTTCATCACCTTTCCACCACTTTGAATTTTGGTATTTTTCCATGCCACTGTGTTTGGAGATCCACCTGGATCAATCCTCCACATTGAGGAGCTTTTGGACCACCAAAAGCTTTATCAATCAATTGGAAAGTGAGGGAATTGTTCCCTCACTCTTTTTTTTTCTAGCCATTTTGCCTTGCTAGGGTGCATAACCTTGAAACCAACTCGAAGGTACTTCACATCTCCCCATCGTGAAGTCCTGGTTCTTCTGTCAAGGATGATGTCGTCAGGAAACTCATCGAGATACTCTGGTGCAAAGTTATCAACTGTAGGAACTGTGCCCACCTCCCCGGTGTCCATGATCAATGGTGGCTAATACAACTTTAAGTTCTCCACATTCACTATGAAGTACATTTACATATATATTAGAAAATAGAGATGAAAGGCATTGTTTCCAATCTTCTCCAAAATGGTGAATGGACCATACTGGATTGGTCACAACTTATTCCATTTTCCCTTCATCCTGTCCTTGTTGATATGGAACCACACTTTGTCCCCCACTTGAAATTGATGGTTGACTCGGTGTTTGTCATGTTGAGCCTTGTACCAGGCTTGACTTTTCTCCAACTTCTCTTGTACTTCTTGGTGAATTAACTGGATCTGCTAAATGAGCCAATGCACTTTTTCCCTATCATCACGTCCACTGGAGTCATCTTCCCTTCCAAAGACCATATCAAAAGAGTCTTTTGGCAGGTAGCCAAAACATGTCTCGAATGGTGAACAATGCGTAGATGAGTGCACTGCTCAGTTATATGAATGCTACACATATGGAAGATGCTCATCCCGCAACTTAGGATGTTTCCCACAATAGCCTCGTAACAAGTGCACCACGGTGTAGTTTACAACCATTGTCTTTCCGTCAGTCTATGGATGAAATGTCGTGTTTCTTTTCAACTTTGTGTCTATCATCTTCCACAAGCTGGTCCAAAACTCTTTGAGAAAGCAAGAGTGCCAATCTGACACAATCAATGTGGGCAACCCAAAATGGACCGAAACATGCTGAAAGAAAAGATGAGTAGTCTGCTCTGTAATGATCTGCTTTTTACAAGGCATTAAAATACACATCTTATTAAAATGGTCAATGATGACATACAAATAATCGTGACTTTTTCTAGACAAAGGCAAACCTCCTACAGAATCCATCGACACACTTTCCCATGGATGACATGGAATAGGGAGGGGTGTGTAGAGCCCAAGTTTTCTATTAGAGGGCTTTCAAACATAACACATCACACAACCCTTTACATAGAAAGTCACAATGTTCCTCATATGAGGCCAAAAACAAAATCTTTGTACATGGCACAAATTTTTTTCAATACCAAAATGACTAGACACAAGGGAGGTGTGGGCCTCCCAGATTACATGTACCCTTTCTCATGTGGGTATGCATAATTTTCCAAGGTGATACAACAGTTTCCTCTGCAAGTGATGGTTGTCCACTTGTGAACCATGGGTTAGTTTTTCATAAATCTCCTTAAAGTCATCATCGTTAGCATATTATTTAGCATAACTTTCAAAAGATAATGAGGCATTATGCAAAATAACAGAAGCAGAAATAGGAGGGCAAGAGAGCATATCGACCACTTTGTTGCTAGTTCCCTTCTTATACTTTATACCAGATGAAATTGTTGAAGAAAACCCATCCACCTGAAATGACGAGATTACTGCAACTTGGTTTGTGACTGAAGATACTACAAGGGATGATGATCTGTATGGATGATGGTATCCTTGCCGATCAGGTAGTGTTTCCACTTTTTCACACTCTGGACCAAGGCATATAATTCCGTATCATAAGTGGGATAGTTTATCATAGCCTGAGAGAACTTCCCTGAATGGTAACATATTGGCTTCTTTTGCTACATAAGTACAACTCCCATGGCATATCCACTGGCATCTGTCTTGATCTCGAATGGCTGTTGAAGATCTGGTAAGGCCGAGATTGGTGCATTGCTGATCTTTTATTTCAATGTTTCAAAGGGCTTTTGATACTTTCCTCCCCATTGAAAGACTTTCTTTACACTTGTCAATGCATGTAAAGGTGCTACAATAATAGGAAATTGGCAATAAATCTCCTCCAATACTTCACTGCACCCAAAAGGCTGCGAATCTCAGTTACACTAGTAGGTTTAGGCTAATTTACAATTTCTTCAATTTTTAACTGACTATGACTAACAATATGACCTAGGTAAACCAAAGAGGTTTTCCCAAACTCACACTTTGACAATTTTACATAGAGTTTTTCATTTTTCAATACATCAAACACTTTGTTCACATGACATACATGTTCATTCCAACTTTTAATAAAGACAAGGATATCATATAGATATACAAGAACAAATTCATCAATGAAAGGCCTAAAGAGATCATTCATGACCCTCATGAAAGTGGCTGGAGTGTTGTAAAGTCTGAATGGAATCACCATCTATTCGAACAACCCCTGTTTGGTCTTGAAGGTGGTTTTCCACACATCTTGCTCTACAAGTTGGACCTAGTGATAACCACTACGCAAATCCAATTTGGTGAAACAGATAGCATTCATTAACTAATATAATAAGTCATCAATGCGGGGAAGAGGGTAATTATTTTTCACCATGATTTTGTTTAGTGCTTGATAATCCACACACATCCTCCATGTGCCATCTTTCTTCGGCACTAAGGCAATTAGTGAACCGCATGGAGAAGTGGCCAGTCTAATGATCCCTTGGTTCAATAGTTCCTACACCTGCTTTTTGATCAGCTCCATCTCAATGGTCAACATCCTATACATGCCAATATTAGGTAAAGGAGTGTCATGCTACAAATGGATCTCATGTTGGATTTCCCTTTTAAGAGGTAATCCCTTAGGTTCCTAAAAAATCTCATCATAGTTAGAAATTAATTCACATAATTCCTTTTTATGCACATGATCACAACCCTAGAAAGCATCAAATAATTCTGCATCTTTCCCCTAACAACCATAAGCTTGCAACCCTTATTGGAATTCACCAACCTCTTCATTTTTCTTGCACTTACAAAGTTGGCATTGATTTTACTTTGATGAGCCCTTACAATATATTCTACCCCATCTTTTGTTATTTGGTATTTGTTTTCATGACGGAGGAAGATTTCCTTTCTATCATATAGATATGAAACCTAACACCATGACACAGATATCCAATGGTATTACATCAAGTTTTATCTCATCCACTAACTTAGAAGCGATCACAAATTTAACCTTACGTTGCTTAGTTACATTCAGTTTTTCTTTATCATGTATCCATCCAAGTGTGTAAGGTTTTGGATGTGGTTTGGTTTCCAAGCCTAGCTTCTTTACCAAGGACTCTGAAATTAAGTTTGCTTGGGATCTGGTCTCAAAAAAAGTTTCCACTTTTGTATGGTTTATGATAACTCCAATATGAAATAGCTCAATTCTATTTCATTCATTAGGAAGAGACTCATCTATTGAACTAGTGCCTTCACATGATTCAGAATTAACATGAGGTGTAAGAGTACCTTTTGTTCCTTCTTTTGTGATCAATGCTTCATCTCCCGAATTAGATCCAAGGTCTTGCTACATAGTTTCCACTGTCGTCTGCTTGCCTTTTCCTCCATACTTCTTTGGTCTCTTTTCTAGGTACTATTTCCAATAATGATCGTCATCATGACCTTTCTTTTTGCAGTGATTGCAATAAGGTCTTTCTCCTTCATCTTTCTTGGTCAATGCCGTCCTCTTCTCCTTTCCTTTTCCTTTCACTTTGGGTTGCCATTTGGAGGTTTGAAAGGTGGTCTCTTGAAATGATCATCTCTTTCATTTTTACCCTTGTTCTCAACATGGATTGCCTTCAAACTAGCAGAGTCAATAGTAGTTGGTTCAAACAATAATAATGAACATCTAAGATAACTATGTAATGATCCAATATACTTAGTTACTACTTCATGTGAGTCAAGTGCAATGCCCAAATTAAGTTCCTATTTTCTAAATTCCTCTGTAAATATTTGAACATCCTGACCTTTGCCTTGGCTTAAGTATTGCAAATCCATTAAGGATTTTTGTTTATAACCCAAGGGATATAATTGTTCCTTTAATGCAGAAATGAAGTTAGGCCATGAGGAAAGAAGGTTACCCACACTCTTACTGCTTCGCAATTTTCTCTCCCACCAAACGAGAGTAGTGCTACTTAGCTGAAGAGAGGCCAGCTGAATCTTTGCCTCATCCTCATCGATCTGTTGAATCCTACAGTATATTTCAATATGCCAAATCCAATTATTAATTTTTTTTGCATTACTTTCACCGTTAAACATGGGAAGATCAAATTTGACATCTATTTTAAAGAAAGGTTTCTTAGATGCATCACTTGAATTTCTATGATGATGGTGATGAGAGGAAGAAGAAATTTCACTCATGGAAAGAGAAGGAGGGGCTTATTCTCCACCATTTCCATGCATTGAACCTTGTTCTTTTGGATTTCTCTATTCTTCTTTCTCTAGCCTTGAAAGCAACTGACCGACATTCTCTACCATTGTATAGAAGGTTTTTCGGAAATTGCGCTCCTCTTCATGATGAGCCTCTTCATCTGCCATGTTTCTCCTTTGATGTGCATGCCCTGCTTCAGGATTGAAGGACTTTAGTTTTCCTTCACCTCTTTAGAGCCTATTTCTTGTTAGCATACAAACATGCAATTCACATCTGAAAATACCTGCTTTGAAACCACTTGATCCAAAATCATTCGCTTATAGATGTATTAAAGAATTACATGCATAAATTGTAACTTAACATAGAAAAATGAATGTGCACATGAGAGAAGAGGAGAAAGGCATAAAGCATAAAAGAATAAAAAAGGACTTGATAATGGAGTTCATCCGACTTGGACTATGTCTCCAGGCCCTGCTCGATCAATGGGAAGGCCTTCATTCATTAAGTGGCATGAGAAAGAAGAGTACAAACATCAATTACAAAAAGGACTTTTACACCTCCATATTGAAAAATGGCCAAAAAATGTAGAACTATGATGAAGAAATGGATAGTTCCATTGTGTTCGTGGCATCGAGAAGTGTTGAAACTATATAAAATTTGTCAAATTCTGACAAAGTGAAAATTCGGCCCTCCTACAAAATTCTGTCTTGAATTGCGTGCACTGCCTCCTCTATCTGGGTGCACTGACAAATTGCATTTAAGTATAAACTGGGTGGTGGATTCTTCAATGAAACTATTATAGTGCAGTTGGTGGAAAGTCTAGTTAATATGGAGGAGGTCAGGTAGTCAAACCCCGCCTCCTCCTTTTTACATATAACAATTTCTTTTTTTTTATACATTTTACAAACAAAATTTTTTAATTAAAGTTTTTGGTTGGGCCAGGCCCATCTTGGGCAGCTCGCCCACCATACCTACCTCCCTCCAATGTTTGTAATAAGTTGCATGTTAGTTGTGGTTGTATTCGTGCCTCATGGGCCAGCCCACCACCGTATATTCAATGCTGTGGGTTGTTGGGAGTTCTATGGTGTGGGGTGACAAGGTCATGGCCGCCCACCCTGGTTTTTTTTACACAGTTCCATGGGAGGGGCCGAGGGTCGTGGCCTTTCACTCCAGCAATTTTTATGTTAATATGCGGATGGGAGTTGGAGTGGTGGGGTTAGTGGCCTGCCACCCCCTTTTTATATATAATTTTTTTTAAAACAAATTGTACAATTTTTGGAATTCAGTTTTGGAACAAAGGATTCTTTTTAATGAGGCTATGATTTTTCCCGGAATCTAGCTAGAGTTCGACGAATTCCATCCACTGAGAAAGTTCAAATTATGCCTTCATTAATCTTTCCCAGTCATCAAAAGTCAACCCAACTTTGACTACCTCTATCTCCTTCATTTGGACTCGAATTGGAGTGTCATTCACACCATTGGAATCAGGGTGACAAGCACTTCGATCTGATGTCAAGTTCATCACCTTTATACCACTTTGAATTTTGAGCTTTTTCCATGCCACTATGTTTGGAGATCCAGCTGGATCACCTAGGAGGCTGGGTTTTGACTATTTAAATCCTTTATGGAAGGATGCACATGTTGTGGAGAGAGCACGATTGGGAGCCTATTCGCACAATGATTACAGGGGATGATGCTGCTAGTAGGACCCTAATAGGTTAGAGGTTTCTGAATATTCTTCAGAACCCTACTATGAGGTCATAGGATGCATTCTTGTGGTTCCTGATCTGATGTTGGGATGTGGACCACTTGATATTCATCGTTAGAGAAGCTGAGCTACCTATTTATGCTAAGGTAGATGTATACTTTGTTACTATAGTGCCAAAATTATTGATTAGGGGTGTATCCACGTTGGTTCCATTATAGATCTCACATAGTGAGATGCGCTAGCAATGATTGTATGGCTCATTGGGTCGGCGACCCCTCACTGGGTGTCAGGGTCTCAAATTACAATGTTGTAGAGACTGTAGGTTGGCCACTTCTTTGACTGGGCTAAATTTTGGTATAGGGGTATGGTTTCCCATATTACACAAGTGTGATAGGGTTAGGCGCAAAGGATTTTCTATGTGAGAATTTTTTGTAACATCTTATACAAGAGGGTAGTGATACTTCAACCTTTTTTAGCAGCCCCACCAGGTCCTACTAGAGACCCATAAATTAGGATGTGGGCTCTAGTGATGCCACATGCTGGTGGTGGTTCCATGAGGCATTATTGGAATGTAACTATGGAGGGTTGGTTCAAATCCAACCCTCAAATGATTCTAGTGTACCCCTATTGAGGATTGGACTTTAGGGGTTATCTCGACATGAGGCTTCCTCTTGGTGATGCTTGGGGTCTAGTAGGTATGTGATTTATGATTTATGCATTTGTGCTTTCTTACATGTATAGATATGATGCATACTTTTGATGATGCTGATACCATGTATGTTTTCTTGCATATGTGGGACCTCGCTGATGACCATTAGCCTAATTGGTAGGCAACAATCCTTAGTGCATGTGTGTTGCTGGTACAACTATTGTGCCGTAGCGATGAAGAGATGTCAAGGCTTAGGAGGATCCTAAGAGACCGTTGTAGCATCTTCGGCTAGAGATCGGTGGTCGCTATGGAGAGCAAGGTACCTCCTCTACCTTAATAGAGATGATCAGGTTGAGAGAGTGTGTCGAGGTGACAAAGGCTTAAGTAGTAGCTGCAGAGGCTCAGGAAGAGTCTATAGAGGCTTAGTTGATGATCCAAAATGGATCTAGTAATAGAATTTTAAGTCTAAAAATATCTCATTGAGGAAAATGAAAGTCAAAGGATCCTCTTGGAAATAGTCTCATTAAATAGATCTCTTCATTTTGAATCTAACGCAATTTGAATGGGCAAAAACAGACTTTGGATGAAGAAGTTATTGTAAAAAGAAGTTTGCCCATTATCCTTAGAAAAGGAGGCAATTTCTTATAAATGGGACTTAAGGGATCCTTAAAGGAATCACATTGCAATGATAAGGGGTGAAGCAGCAGGCCTTAAGAATCCTCGATTGCGATCGACTTTGTGGATTTTCATTGGATTTCTTTGTATTTCCTATGTATTCCATTATTTGTGTTTTGCTCAGGTTTAGCCATATGCAATGTGATTTGTGATACGTCAATAAGAGATATAGTGATAATGCTGATAGCCAATGAGGTGCCAATCAAAGTGATCGAAGGTCAGTAAATCGGATTGTGATAATACAAAGGGGCCAATGCACCATGCGACATGCGATTGCGATATACGATCGAGGAACAAACCTGATAAGGATTATAAACATGATTTTTATTATTTGAAGTCCAGGCTTAAGGCCCATGATGTGTTTTGCTTGTGTATTCTATTATTTGGTTGTTTTTGGAATGTAGGCAGAAGAATGGTCGACTATGTCATTCTCATGCAGGAGCATCCAGCCCAAGGAAATCTCATTGTATTTTAGTAGACATAGGGTTATTTTGTTTTCAAGGAAGTTGGTTTCCTAAGAGTGAATTAAATGTAATTATTAATGTTTTGAGTGATTTTAATAAGAGAAGCTAGAGTAGGGAATTAATTGAATATTGTGAGGCATATTTTCAAATGTTCTCGAATATAGGAGAACATGAGAGATTTAGGATAGTTGAGAGATTGAGGGATTTGAGAAATGATTGTAAATATTATATTAGGAGTAAATTCATGAATTTAGGGATTAGAGAGGAGTTTTAGGAACAAGGAAGAGATTTAGGAATTTTTTAAGGGATTTATGGATCTAAACTAGAAATTGGTTTTAGAATCCTTGTATAAATATAAGCCTAAAAGGAAAAGATAGGGGTTAGAAAGTTATATAATTTTCTAGTTAAGCTAAAGTGTGGGATTTAAGCCTATGGGTAGAGTGTGAAATAGAGGCCACTGGCATTGAAGATTAGTTCGAAGAGAGTCTTTTTTGTAAATATGGTTTATTAATATATACAACTCAATTCTGAGTTCAAATGTGTGTTTGAGTGATTGCATGATAAATTCAATGTGAACCAGAGTTCTATGCAATAAATATATGCAGGTAGAGTCTAGGTGGAGCACAAAGGAGAAGATCAAGCTAGAAGTTCATAATGGATATTTGAATCCATTGAAGGATTAAGAAATTATTTGGGATGATATCGATCAAAGGAGCATGAGAGGTTAAGCCAAGAGGAATCGCGTAGCAGAAACATCAAAGAACGAGAACATTTGAAGAAAAACCCAGAAACCATAGAAACTTGAAGAAGCGACGTTAAATATAAGTGAAGTGGAAGGACAAAGAAATGAATTTTCGGCGAACTGTAGCCGTTAGATCTTTGTGATCAAGGGCCAGGATTAAATTGTGCAGCATAACCATCTTAGCCGTCGATGGTATAACATCTATGGTCATAGAGCGTAAACTGACTAAACGTTAACCAAAAGGCATGGACCTGAACTTTATTAGGTTGGGAGTTTATAATTCCCATTAGGTCCGGAAGGGTGTTAAGTGTCATGCTTGTTGTCAACCCGAAATTGATGTGGACCATTGAATCTGCTGAGTGCAGATCAATGACAGAGAACTGTCAAAGTAGTTTTGGTGATCGGGAAAGATAATGAGCGTCAAATCGGGAACCAGATCGATGATCAAGATTTGATCGGCCATCAGAGGCTTCAGAGATCAGAGTGCCATCGTGGAAAAGTAATAAGGGTGGACCCGATAGAATTATATGGCATGGTTAATGGCATTTGAAATCCAATATTACATTATCACATATTGGATGTGGTAGTGGCATGTGTTAGTGGAATCCATGGAGGAACAATTACCGATTGCGATTAAGGTGTAGCATTGGAAAATGTGCAAGGCCCATATAAAGGCGAAAAGGTATGTTTATGGTTAAATTCCTTTGAAAATGGTTATAAAGGGTTAAGCGCACATATATGAGGTTATATATATATATATATATATATATATATATATATATATAAAATATATATATATATATATATATATCCAATGTTAAGAAGGGAAGGTTAGGTATATATGCAACTTATGGGTTAGCGAAGGTTAATGAAGGTTTATATGGTTTGAATGAGTTCCGATATAAAGTTAATGAAGGTGTAGAGGGTGTATGTGTCCCGATAGTCTTGATAGGAAGGTTTAAAAGAAAGGCTTTAACAAAGTTATATATGAAGGATAATGGGTGATTAAAAGTCCTGATACATGGATATAAAATAAGAGTTAGACTATGGTTGGGTGTTAATGAATCGTTCAACACGAGATGTATAAAAGGGGGCCTTAAACCTTAAGAATTGAATATTTGACTCCTTAGTGAGTTAAAATTCATGGCATAGATTAGATATGTGCATAATCCATGCAAATTGTGGGTAAAGCAGGGGTAACCCTGTGTCATTTGGTATCAGAGCATAATTGTGGTTGAAATAGTTGATAACAAAATAAGGGAATTTTGTAGAAAAGGACTTAGAACAAAGTTGTGTTTTAAGATGTATGTGTAGGCAAGGAAGGATCAGATTTTAATCTGATAAATAGTAGGCACACAGAGATAAAATGTAATAGAATTTGTAGATGCAAGAAAAAGAGGACAATCCATTCAAAGTACAGGTAAATGGTGGAACAAGATCATGCAAAGATCTTGAAGGTGAGATGACATGTTTTGTTTTGATTTGAATACTGGAGAGTTGTGGTTTTTTATATTGACACACAGGTGATAGCATAAGGAGGTGAGAAGATTGCAGCACGCCTAGAGCAAGGCGTACTCAAATGGTTCTAAAGGAAAGAACCAGAGAAATGCTAAAAGACTGAGCTCAAAGGAAAGAAGTTTAGTGAGGTATATGTAGTAAGAAGAAGACTTGTTATTGCAGAGGCTTTAGTGCAGCTCATAGTGAATGAGTGAGTGTTGCACAAAAATTGTCACCTTGACATTCTGCAATCTGTGTGAGTCTATCACCACTCATACTTTCCTCCTTTGCAAGTCTTAAACCTCAATTCTTCATATCAAGCCTTGAAAATAAGAGAAAGCCCTTAAAAGTCTCTAAAACTCTGGTTCTGCACTTTCTCTTAGCATTACCTGCGGTCCCGCACCTAATGGTCATATCCCCTGCGCACCTGACCACTCTGTCTCTGTGTTATGGGTGCGGACCCCTGTACAAGTTAAAAAGGCGCAAGTATATTCTTAAAAACTCACTTTGAGTCATTTTTGGAAGCTTCTGGAAGGAATCTTGAGGTGGCAAGTTCGCTCCTTTAAGTTTCATGCATCCCATACCTTAAGGAGCTAACCCCTTGATGTGAGGAGCTTATCCCTTTGAAGGAGGACTCTATCCTTTCATAGGTGGACCTATAATCTCCTTCCTTTGCACTATAAAATGAAGCATTGGGCTGGTTACTGAGGAGGTTTAAGGTTGAATCTTTTTGAGGTGAAATGCTGCTGGAACTTAGTCTTCCTAATTGAGCTTTTGTGAGGAAATATTACATACCTCTTTGATCTCATTTGGAAGAATGTGAGGCTTGTCAAAGTAGAGGAGATTCCTGTTTTGGACCCTGGGAAGAGCTTGTACAACATCAAGGTACCAAAGGTTGTAAAGTTCTTCTATTTCAAAGTTACTACAATCAAGTTTATTTTTCTCAATAAGCTATGTTTAATGGTCTATTTTATGGATTCCTTGATTACCATAATGAACATGATTTATTATATTAGCTATGCAGGTGTTATTTGATGTGTTCTTGTTTTTGATTGTAGGTTCTCTAAAGGAAACTCTTTCGGACGGTTGAAGCATGGCTACCACAAACTAGCGTTGGACTTAAGGTAGCATCTAAACACCTCTATAGTTTTTATTAATGAATCACAATATGTTTAGAGAAAGGTAGATTTGATTGTCCTGCTTGTTTCTAGATATCTCTTGATACTATGGAGATCGGCCTTGTCTGCAAGATCGATTTATCCGGCGAACAAATTGGCGACTCCGCTGGGGAATTGAATTTGGTTTTTGATTTTCCTTTGTCTTTGACTTGAGAAACTTGTTCTTGTTTTTGGTTTTTGCTTGATGTGTGTGGTATTGCGTAGTTTTTAGGATCTGAATTATTTTTTGTTTTTTTCAAAAATTTCACAGAGGACCGCACTTTATTTTTACAAGGCAGTGCATACATCTTCGCACTATTCCTTTAGTGCACAGAGTGGTTTTGCATCTGGTTCTTCTAGAAGCCTGCGGACCTTGTCAAAATTTTTGAAAAACCTAAATTTTTTTCTTCCAGTTAAGTTTAGGTTTCATTTATGACTTTTAGTATCTACCCGGATCTGCATGTGTTCTGTCAAAAATCTCTTGTGAGTAAGTTCCAATGATATTTTTGTTTTAGATGATTTTCTAGAAGTTTTGCATGCCTGGCTTGGTTTTCACTTGGTCTCTGTAGTGACTCAAAGATTAGAAGCCTAAGAAACCCTAGATCACCCTGGTGTCTTTTTGTCTTCTTGATGAGTCTAGCTGGGTTGTGAAATCTTCCCTTGGTGAGAAATAGATTTCGTATTTTCTTTGCAAATATTTGAACGAACTTGGTCATAAATTTTGAATTTCATTTTTATAAAAGAAAACATTCCTGGGTATTTTTTGATTGATTTGTTATTCTAAATGAATTAATCCTTAGTTTACTAAACAACTAAGTAAAACGTCCTCAAAAAGATTTGAAGCTTTTATCAATTAGGTTAAGTTTTTAGATCTCAAGATTAGTTTTTTGTAGTTTTGAGTGTTTTCTAGAAATTGTAGAATCTCTTTTGAAAGAATTGTTTTTTGTAGTTTTGAATGTTGAAAAAGAAAAGGGATTTTTTGTGAGCATAATTACTAGTCTCGTTTTGAGTTTATTGAAAAAGAAAAAAAGATTTTCTTTTCATTTACATGTTGAAGGAAAGATTTGTTTTTCAAAGAATTGCATTATCAACTCTTTCTTTTAGCTAGAAATTCATTGAAGGAAAAACAAATTGTTTATCATTTTAGGTGCATTTTTTAGTGTTCGGAGTCGATTCTTCACACCATCAAAGTTTCATCTCCATACCTATTGACTTAAGAAACAACCCATAAAAGTAACGCTTAATTATCACCAATATAGCTTAGGCTAGTATCTTGGAGTAGGGAGTAATTAACTCTCCAAGATAGTTAAAACAAACAAGTAGCTATATCTTGCGGTAGGAAATAAATCCAATTGTAATTAATATAATCTTGGAAGCTCCTCTTAAAGGAGTCAATCACGAGATCATGTCCGAACCTTTGAGACAATCAAGTCTGTATCATTGGGAAAGATAGAAGATTTTCGCGTATTATAAACGATAAACCTCGGATTAACCATTGTCAAGGAGCTTGGGGTCTCTTGTTGGTAAACCTCAGATTGATCATGACGAGGAGCCTTCAAGGGGATTGAGATTTGTTACTCTGCCCTTGCGTGTAGTTCAGATCGTAGACTGTTCCCCCAGTTGTATTTGTTACTGTTGGTAACCTTAGTGTCCATAAAATTAAGATTCTTTCCTAAGGTGACGGTGAAGGATGGGTCTCATTGTACCTGGAGAAAACATCGACTAGACTCACTTGGACTCTTTGGGGGGTTCTCTTCACTCGAGATGGTTTTGTGAAGAAACTTGTGCCAGTCTGTTTCAATAAGCAGGTTCTCAGGGTAATCGTTCCAACTGCCCTTTCTGTATTGAATTCTACGATGTTGGATTTCATCACCAACTAGTGTTTTTGGTATGGAAAGTTACTGTTTGTGTGTCATTTGAACTCTTAGATTTTTTAGGCATGTGATTCAATTGTTTGGTTCTTTAGAGACTCTAGGTGGTTTTATTGAGATTTTCTTTGTTTGTGTGTGAAGTAATTAAATATTTAATCGTGGCTAAATTACTGAGACAATCCCGTAGACTTGGGGGGCAACCTCTCGAGTATACACGAAGCTAGATTGAAGGGTTGCAAGATCTTGTATCATCTAGTGACAGTAGATTTGGGTCACCAAAAGCCAGAGAGTCATCTTTAATTTCTCATCCTGATTATAAAGTTCAAGCAACAGAGTATATTTTTGAGCCAATTTCAATTTCTGAAGTTACTGGTAGTATTTCTCCTACTAGTGAATTAATTGAAGAACCTGAAATTTCTAAGCTTGAAACTGAACTTGCTGCTACTCCATCTTCATATTTGCTTCTCTAACTTCTAGTGGTCCTGGTTCACCTAGGGTAGGAAGTATCATTACCCAAAATCTTCCTTCTGGACTCATTTCTATCGAAGAACTTGTTAGTCCAGACAAAGATACAACTCTCCCTAAAAATCAACCGACTTTAGAACTTAGGGAGCGTGAATCAATTTTCTACAGTCCTTTTAGGAGTGATGCTTGGTACATATCATTGACAAACCTTTTAGAAAACCTGGGTCTTAGTTTTTCACCACCTCGAATTCCTTTTCATCCTATGCCAAGAGGTTATTATCCTCCTTTGAACATGTCGAAACTGTCATCCATGTTTTCCCAAACACCGGAAACATTTTTATATGGCGGTCCTTCTGTTCCTTTTGGGTATCAGTCACTTACTAGCACTTTTTCAGGAGCATCTCCTTAACCAATTGAACATGAGATATCAATTGGTAATAATGGAACTCAACTGTTAAGCGTAGAAGAAATTCTTATGACGTCTGGTACTATTCCAAATCCACAACCTCAAGGTAGTCAGTTACTGCCTGGAGGGCAACCTCAAGGTAGTTAGTTACCACCTAGAGGGAAACCTCAAGGTAGTCAGTTACCACCTGGGGGGCAACCTCAAGGTACTCAATTACCGCCTAGGGGGCAACCTCAAGGTAGTCAGTTACCGCTTGGGGGGCAACCTCAAGGATAATACATACCTTCGAGACAATACATACCTCAAGATCAACCCCAGACTCAGTACATACCTCAAGGTCAACCCTAGTTTCAGTACATGCCTCAAGGTTATCAACCTTAAGGTCAGTACCCAACTCAAGGTTTCCAACCAGCTTTTGGTCAACCATTTGTACAAGGAGCTGGAAATGTACCTCTCAATTATCAGCCCTACGCTTAACTCGGTTATGGTCCTCAATATGCTCAACCTTTTATGGGTCCATACCTCGGAATGAACATGGTGTGGGATCCATCTCAAACTCAATAGATTTTGCAACCTAATGTACAGTTATTAAGTCAACCTTGACAATCTTTGGTTTCTAGTCCAACCCAACAACCTGTCCAGCCTACTGTTCAAACTTCTGCACTTGGTGTAGTTCATCAGCCTGGGCCTAGTTCACCTCGAACTCTACCTCAAAATGCTGCTACAACTACTATAGCTTCTATTCAATCTACCCCACCTACTTCTGGAGTAGCGACAACTCCGGTTTCTACTATCCCTGCATCAACTCCTCAAGCCTCTTTACCACAATCAGGACCTACAGTTTAGAATTCGATTCAGATGCCTGTAGGACAACCTGGTCCAAGTACAATTGTCACAAGTCAACCGCAATTCACTTATCAACCATATCAGGGACAGTACCAATTTGGTCCTACTATGTAAAGCCCAGTTTATCAATATCAACCGTACCCTAGATATACTTATCAACAACCTCAACAACCCCAGTTTGGTCCAGTTAATCTTGGTTTTTTGGGAGGATATAATATTCCTAATGCAAATCCAATTCTAGGTTATCATGGATATCCTCCTCTTGGGGTTGGTCTTATGACCCAAGGTTTTCGAGACCCTAACCGTCAGTTACCTTTTATTGCAACTTTGGATTTACCTGATTTGTCGTGCCTTATGCACGATCCAATTTATTATCTTCCGTATTGTCTGTCAATGCCTAATAAGTTGCCCAATGATATCCCGAAGTTTGAGGGTAAGTCAGGAGAAGATCCATCAAATCATGTGATGACTTATCACCTCTGGTGGGCATCTAATTCCATTATCGATGATTCAATTTGCTTACATCTTTTTCAACACACTCTGATTGGTCTTGCTGCCAAGTGGTACATTGAGTTACCACGAAGCTCTTTTTATAATTTTAGTCAGTTAGCCACTTCTTTCTTAACTTTTCATTGCCTGTCAGATATGACAATGGAACGAAATTATTAACTTCATTAAAATAGTCAACATTCACATATATTTCAGATCATATTCATGAATGGTGACGTAGACAACGTTTAGTGAAAGTTTTTATTACGGATCAAATTTTAGCAGAATGGTTCGTTAAATCATTATTACCTAAAATCACTGAGGATGTAGTTAAGGCAGGAGTTGTTACTGAAGAGTAAGTAATTGCTTAGGCTCAATACCTTGACCTCGTCTATACATAGTCAGATACTTTACATGAAAAAATCCTCGACCTTCTGAAACACAATAAAATAACTGTAGCTCCTTCAGGGTCTCATGCTGCTGATGGTATGATTGGTTCAGTTAGTACCAAAAGCAAGAAGAAATCTTCAAAGAAATCTTCTCGTATTATAACTTTACTAGATTCTCCGACAGGAGACTCTTGCGCTGAAATTCTTGCCGATATCCATGTCGTAGAATCATCTATGACCAAATCAAAATCTGGCAGTAAAAAGAAGGGGAAGAAGAAAAATAAACAAAACTCAAAAGAGAAACCAGATAAAAATGAATCTACTGACGAGAAATGTAAACCTCAATATCCTTGTCTCATTTGTGATGAGGAGCATTTTATGAGACTGCGCACATTGAGCTGAGGTTCTGAAAATTGTCAAAGGTTCTCAAATGCGTGCTGCCTTGAAGGATCCTTTTCCTAGCCAAGATAGTAAGATGATTGATTCTTCCTGAAATGCCTCAGAAGAACCCATTATGATGATTTCCCATGTCAGGATTGTGATGCAATCGCAAGATTATGGTAGTAAAAATCCCGTTGGTGTTAAGGAAGAAGAATATTCTAATTCAAACCCATCAACTTCAACTCCTTCTGGTTCTGATCCACTACAGATCGAGAAACCTAACCTAGACTTAGTAATCAAACCACCTGCTAAAGTTATACTTCGGAAGTCAGCTTTCAATCCACATGCAAGAGCTGCTCAAAATTATAACATTGTTGAAGACTTAGCTATTTCCCCTTCAGCAATGTCGGCTTTAGAGCTACTGCAATCATGCCCAGCACAACACAAATTTCTATTGTCTGCTATAGGAGCTGTTGATATTTAGGATTCAAACCTAATAATTTTTTATTTAGAGAATAGTACACCTCACCTACCTCATCAAATGGCTTTCCAGATTCTAGTGTTAGTCAAAAACAAACCTTGCTTTCGGATTGTGATTGATGAGGGAGCTTCTACGTGTATTATGTTAATCCAGTGTTGGAGATCGCTTGGTTCTCCTACACTCAATCAATCCCCTATGATTCTAAAGGCTTTTGATGGCCGAGGGTTTCATCCTTTTGGCATTTTGTAGGATTTACCTATAGGGGTTGAAGGCAAAACTGTAAATCTAGATGTGGAAGTGGTTGATGCTTCTCTAGATTACAACCTTCTCTTGGGTCGCAGTTGGTCTTACACTATGACTGCTATTGTTTCATTGGTCTTTCGGCTTATCAAGTTTCCTTATAATGGAAAGATCATTACGATAGACCAGCTGACTTATTTTTCATCTGACCCAACCTCTTCTGATAGTATTCAACATGTCGGTAAAACAACTATCCCTTATAAGGATGTTGGGGTAGGTTTGATTAAAGATTCTGGTTTACTAGGAACTTTTTCTTTTCTTCCTCCTAACGTATCGCCTTATATTACAACTATTCATATGATTTCATCGAACACTATTGCTTTTGATGATCCTTGGATCGTACCTTCCGATTTTGAGGTGGATTCATTTGGTAACGTTATGCCTTTGAGTCCCTTTGAAATTCCATATCAGGTTGTATAGTCATTTTCTAACTCTTGTTCAACCAAATATGATCCAATGAATGTGGTCCATGGGGAATCACTTTCGATATCAACCTCGGCTTCAACAACATTTTTTGATCCTATTCATACTAATGAGTAGATTTGTGAACTTTTGTCTATTGATGATTTACCATGGGAAGATATTCATCATTGATCTTCATTTTTACCTGAGCTTGGTCATTTTGAAAATGATTTTTCATCAATTTTTACAGCTGACTATGTCAAAGAACCACAAAATCCATTGCAACATCCTGATTCTAAGTTGAATTTGGGAAATATTTCTCGAATGGTTCCTATTGACATTTTATTTAAATCCAGAATTATTGAAAACATTCATATAGGTGCTTCCTGTACGGACGATGAAATCCAAACTTATAAATCCCTATTTCAAGAATTTCGCAACGTGTTTGCCTGGTCATATGAAGAGATGCCAGGAATCGATCCATCGATTGCTGTCCATGAAATTAAAACTTACCTGGATGCTAAACCTGTTCGGAAATGTTTGCATCAGATACGTCTGTGAAAAGTTGCTGCTATTAAAGCTGAAGTTTAGAAATTACTTCGAGCAGGTTCCATTTATCCAATTCCCTTAACGGATTGGGTATCGAATATTGTTCCTGTTAACAAAAAGCAAGGAACGATAAGAATATGTATTGATTATAGGGATATCAATCGTGCTTGTCCTAAAGACAATTATCCAACCCCCTATATCGATCAAATTATTGATGATTGTGCCGGCAGCGAAATGTTCTCCTTTATGGATGTTTTTCCGGTTACAATCAAATCAACATACTCCCTACTAATCAACCTAAAAAAACTTTCATTTGTCCATGGGGGACATTTGCTTATTGAAAATTACCTTTTGGATTGACAAACGCCGGGGCAACTTTTCAAAGGGCTATGTGTTACGCATTTCATGACATCAAGCACATTGTGCAGCCTTATCTTGATGATTTGCCTGCTCATTCATTACGTAGAGCTGATCATCTCACTCATTTATGAGCAATCTTTATGAGATGTAGGCATTATCAAATTAGGCTGAATCCACACAAATGTGTTTTCTGTATAGAAATGGGTCGTTTAATCAGATTTTTTGTTTTGAAAACTGGCATTTGTGTCGATCCCTTGAAGGTTGAAGCTATTATCAAATTACCTCCTCCTTCAACTCTTTGCCAACTCCAAAGTTTGCAAGAGAAAGCAAACTTTTTACGTCGTTTCATTCCTAAATACGCCGAGATAACGAAAGGTTTTACCAGGTTGTTGAAATAGAATACTCCATTCTTTTAGGATGAGATAGCTGACAAATATTTTGATGCACTTAAACACGTGTTGACCCATGCATCGTTATTGCATCCTCCCAACTACAACCAGGATTACTTTTGGTACCTCGCCGCTTCTCATTCCACCATTGGGATGGTTTTAGTTCAGGAAGATGAATTCAACAATGAACATGTGATTTTCTATCTTAGTCGAACTTTAAATCTGACTATCTTAAATATTCGCATGTGGAGAAATTGGCCTTGGCGGCTGTTCAAGCTGTCCAAAGATTTCGTCACTACATCTTATTACGCAAAACCACGGTAATTTATGACTATAACCCTATGAAGTATATTTTGACCAAACAATTGCTAGGGTGTAAGTATTCCAAATGGATATTTATCCTGCATGAATTTGACTTGGAATTTGAAAAATCCAAGGCAAAGAAATATTTTGTTTTTGTGGAACTAATGTGTGATTTCCTACGTACTGATACCGAAACTGTGGCGGAAGAACCCATTGCGGATGAATCCTTGTTTCTTCTCAGTACTCTTGATCTGTGGTATGGAGATATAATTGTTTATCTCCAAACCCAATCTTTTCGGCCTAAAATCTCATGATCTTAGCGAAGGAAAATACGTTTCCAATCCCAACAATACAATATTATTGGAGATATACTCTATTGTCATGGGGCGGATTTTGTTTTCCGACGTTGTCTAACTCATGAAGAAGCTGAAAAGGTTCTGAATGACTGTCACTCTGGAGCATGTGGCGGTCATATGTCTAGGTATGCCACAACCCAAAAGATATTGCATGCTGGTTATTTCTGGCCATCCTTATTTAAAGATTGTATTTATGCAGTCCGGAAATGCCACAATTGTCAAATTTTTGATTGTAAGATGCGTGCTCCACCTACTCCTCTCCACTTTATAATTGTTGTCGGTCCTTTCGCAAAGTTGGGTATTAAATTTATTACATGTAACCCTAACTTGGCCCGGGGGCATGCGTATATCATCCTAGCAGTAGATTATTTTACTAAGTGGGCCGAGGCGATGCCTACATTTTTGGAAGACGAAAAAACTTCTGCAATTTTCGTTTTCAATCATATAATTTCTAGATTTGGTGTTCCTCAAGCTATTATTACTAATCATGGAAGCCATTTTCAAAAAATCATGATGACTGAACTAACATATCAACTTGGCCTGCGTCACGATAGTTCTACTCCATATTACCCATAGGCTAACGGTCTAGTTGAAGCTATCAATAAAGTTCTAGTCACTATGATCCAACGAATCATTGGTATTCATAGGTCGAATTGGCATAACATGTTATTTTCAACACTTTGGGCATATTGAACCTCAGTAAAAACATCAGTTGGTTTCACTCCCTTTCAACTGGTTTATAGTTTGGACGCAGTGTTACCCATTGAATGCGAAGAGGAGAAACATTTGTTGTACTTAGCTTAGCTAGATGAGAATCGATGTGATGCTGCATTAGCAATCGAGACTCATGCAAAGCGTATAAAAGCTCAGTACAACCGAAATGTTACACCTCGTAATTTTTCAGAAGGAGACCCAGTTTTATTATACGATCAAGCAAACGATAAGCTAGGGGTTGGAAAATTTGTACCTATGTGGCATGGTCCTTATGTTGTTAAGCAAAAGCTGGCAAAAGGGGCCTATGAATTGGTAGATTTTGACAGTGTCTCTTTGGGTAAAACCAGAAATGGGCTTTACCTGAAAAGATATTATGCTTAAATTTTGGTGTGGAGATTTTTGTTAGAATAGTTTCTTTCTAGTTGGTGTGTTTTATATTAGGAAAGTGTGCCTAGTTTAGAGAGTGCTTTTATCATTATTCCTGCTTATCTTGATTTTACTCTTGATATTGCAGATGTCGATGCCTCTTCAAACATACATTGGTTTTGCTGATGGTGCTTGTCGTAATACACATAACATTTCTTCTGCAACTTGGGTTATCTATTCATCCTCTGATGAGTTAGTGTCTATGCATGGGGTAAGCCTTGGTCAAACAATGAATAACATTGTAGAGTATAGTGCAGTGATTGAGTTATTATCTGAATCCATCTCATTTTGGGATTCGGAGTTTGATTATTAGGTTAGATTCTGAACTCATTGTATAACAACTTAACAGAGTTTATGCCATTAGAAATCAAGTGTTATTAAGATTATTTTTGAGAGTTTGTCTCTTGGAACATGAATTTGACTACATTGAATATCAACATATTCAAAGATATTTAAATACATTAGCAGATGCAGTTTCTTCTCGGATGTTAAATAGACATTTGCAATAATCAAAATAGTAAATTTAAAAACATTCCATAACATGTTATACAAGGTAGTCAGTAATAGCAATATATCATAGCATAGAAGTGTGTCAAATATACATCGTCTTCAATCATAGGTTGAAAAACACCTTATGATCGACAAAAAATGATAGTACAAAAAGACATAAAATGTCGTATGAGTCTACAAAGGCAATCATCCTATCCCTGATGATGATCACGATAAGAAACTACTGCTCGGGCCACCCTACAAAGGAACCTCCTAAAAGGTCCTGGGACTCCAATCACGTAATTCTGTAACCTAAGTGGAATATCATTTATGCTAGTCTCTAGAATATCTACTGTCAAACGCCTTAGATGATTCTATAATTTGGTTAGGGTCTCTGTAGATTGGTCCTGTGGGGCCAGTACTGCTGCAACTGGGTGTCTCCTCTCATAGGGCTGGAGAGCGGCTGGTCGTCATGGACCCACATCTGCATTTAAAAAAATTTACTGTCAGTTTTGGATGATTTAAAAATAAAAAAATTAGTTAAAAACTTAGAAAGTGTTGAAAATGATTTTACCTGAATCATCCCACTGCTCTCCTGGTGGAAGAGCCATGTCTGGGTCACCACAATAATCCATCCCAGCATATGGAAAATCCTGAATCACAAAAAGTTGGTTTCTCAACCAACGAAAATACTTAGGTGGAAATCGGACAACCTCTGAACCCTCCTCAGGATGATGGGCCATCACTGTAACCCAACGCATAAGCCTAGGCTCTCAAGGAAGTCCATCCTCAACGAAAAGCTGTTGTGCGGCCAACATAGGGACCCTCTCTAGACCAAAGCTCATGACTAGGAAACCATATCCAAAGTATTTTAGTTGTCTGTTCTTTGTTTTAGTGAGTTGGCCTTTTACATTTGCCAACACAACCTCGCACCAGTTGAAGATGGTGCCTCTATAACAATCTACTGCCATTCACATTTGGGATCTGGTAGCTACATGCAATGCTGTGCTCCCACATAGTCTGGTGACAATGAACGCGATAACCTTAAGTTCAGGACGAGAGACAATTTTAATATCTATCCTTTTTCCTCTGTTAGGTCATTGCAAAACTCTAATCGGAGACAAACGACACACTGGCTACCTGGCCTAGTCCCAAAAAGAGATAATCATTTGCCTCTCTTGGGCAAACCAGTCAAGAAATATATGTCCTCTAGCTCAATTTCGAGCTGGTGGCCACCAATCATGAAACATTGGTCGTGTGTGCTCCACCTGTCTACTAGCCACTACAAGAAGTCTACTTGGGCCTTCATGCCGGGTATGGCCCAGAATTTAAATAGATGCATGCTTTTAATGCCCGTATTGTAGGTGGATGAACTAATGTGGCAAGATCCACATCCTCATGCTCACGTTCCCACCAAATGAGCATTTTGTATGTCCTACATTGCAAAAAAGGTGTATTAGAACAATTTAGTTCAAAAGTTTTTGGGCGGAACTGGAAAAAATTGAAATTTTGAAACCTATTTCACGGGGTCCGCACCCACTGGTTAGGGATAGTGCATAGGTCCACACTCGTCCTAAGCAATAGGTGCGGAACCCTGAATTTTTCCTTTGTACAAAAAAGTCGGGGTCCGCAGGGGCCGCATGTTGCAGCTGCGGACCCTCGCGAGCGGGATTTTAAACCAATTTTTCCCTTTAAAAATCAATTTTAAAGCCCTAAAATGAAATTTAAATGGTTGAAATGCAAGATAGGGATGATGTGGATTACCTGGAGCTAACGATTTTCTATTCCAATGGTTGGATTTTCCGCAATCTTCATAGGAAGTTTCTTACCCAAAAGCTTTTACTTTTCACTCTGAAGTCAAATGGTAAAAATGAATTTACAAAAGCCCTTTTTATAATCTTTTTTGAATAAATTAATTTTTAATTTATTTATTTTTCAATTTAAAAAGGTAACTTTTTGATGCATTTTTATTTATTTTAAACAAGTATGAGTAATGTTTTGAGTTTTTGTGCAGAATATTGGATTTTCAAGGATAATTAATCATTTTTCAAAAAAGAGCATACTTTTTCACTTTTTCGGACTCTTCCAAAATTTACGAAAAAGTGAAACATGGGAGTCCTCTTTAAGCTCTTTTCTGACTTGTAAAATATGAAAATATTGCCAAGTTTTTCCTTGTTAAACTCGTTAAAATGGAATTAAAAGGACAATCCACTTACAACTCTTTTCTGACCGTATAAACATGAAAAGATTGCCAGACTTTTGTCATTTCAAGTTCGATATTGGTTATAAAATGACGTGTCTTCGATCACTTTTTTACTTTTTCAGATTAGAGTCACTAATTATGAAAAGTACTCCTTGATCGTAATGGTCAAGCGGTTCTCTCAAGTATTATTTTATACTTTTTCGGGCTTGGGGGACACAAATTTACGAAAAATGACACCCATGGAGGTTTCTTAAGTTTTTGTTCTGACTCCCTAAAATTGGAAAACACCGAGTTTTTCCTATACTGGACTTGTTAAAATTTAACAGTAGAGAACCTGTTCAATTTTAAACAGGAACGAACCACTCCTTCTTAGGGTTCAAATTTTAACTAAGTTGGACTCATCCGAAGGATGAGCTTATAACAAAGCAAATGTTATCCTCTCCAAGCTTGTTAAAAATAAAGAGGTACTCGCCAGAAATGGTGGGGGAAAAGAGAGAAAAATGAACCTGTTTGTTACACTTTATGTTTTAGAAAAGCAGTTAACCACTCTTGAACATGACACTTTTTGTTCACCTGGGTTGGAAATCCTTTGCCTAATAGTTAATCAAATCATATTGAAAGTCTTCAGTAGATTTTTGGGTATTAGCTTTGGGTCAATTGTTACCAAACCATCTGCAATGTCATCATGTGTTCAAAAGGTCAGTTCCAATAAACCATTCATTTGCAAAATATCTGTCATCCATTCTGACCATCCCTGAGTTAGTCCTTGCCAAATATATTTCTTCAAAACTTGATCTATGATTTCATGTTGTGGGCTTGCCTACAACGGATCACTTTCTATTGACTCCAACTCATTATCTAGAAAGATGATCTAGAAATCATTAGTACCTTGGAATCTACATGCCTTAATGGTAAGTTTCTTGCCTTCGATGATAGGTTGCATCATTGACCTTCGATCAAAGGATTCTATGAAATGTTCGACATCAACTCATTTATTCACATTTCATGGATTGTACTGAGTACTTTGAGAGCCATTGACATTACTGGTGGTTTCTCTCACACTTGTTAACAGTTCACATCATTGACTGGTACAAGAGG
>APFE031121164.1:0-13731 GCA_000404065.3 Pinus taeda | reverse complement strand
AGGTATATATGTGGCTTATGGGTTAGCGAAGGTTAATGAAGGTTTATACGGTTTAAGTGAGTTTCAATATAAAGTTAATGAAGGTGTAGAGGGTGTATGTGTCTCAATAGTCCCGATAGGAAGGTTTAAAAGAAAGGCTTTAACAAAGTTATATATGAAGGATAATGGGTGATTAAAAGTCCCGATACATGGATATTGAATAAGAGTTAGACTATGGTTGGGTGTTAATGAATCATTCAACACAAGATGTATAAAAGGGGGCCTTAAACCTTAATAATTGAATATTTGACTCCTTAGTGAATTAAATTCCTGGGATAGATCGGATATGTACATAATCCGTGCAAACTATGGGTAAAGCAGGGGTAACCCTGTGTCACATTCTCATTGGAAACAGTCCATTGCACGTGTTCCATGTTATAAGAAGCCATTTCTATAATAAGAATGCGTTATACATAGAGAGCCATAAAGCCATAGAGCTAGATGGCCAGTTGCAGAGCCATAGAGCGAGAGAGCCAGAGAGCGAGTCAAAGAGAAAGAGGAATGATTACAGACAGAGAAATGGACAGGAAGCCGTAAAGCCAGAGGGATGTCTCACAAAAGGCATAGAGCACAATTGAAAGGGGAGATTTTGGGGTTGCTTGGAGGTGGAGTAGAACCATAATTTCGTGAAAGCCGAGAAGCAACTAGAGGTTGGGGCAACGAAAAAGGGGTGATTTCCTAGAGAGATGAGCATAGCAGAGTTGCACAACGTAGAAGGCCAAAGAGCCATGGATTCGTAGAGTGCTCCCAGAGGTTGGGAGGACAGCGAAAGAACCACCAGAGGTTGGAGGCTTGACAAAGAGCCGAGAGCCAAAGTGAGAGTCAAGAGCAAGAGCCAAAGCCGGAGCTAGATCCAGAGCTAGAGCCAAAGTCGAGAGCTAGAGCTAGAGTGAGAGCCAAGAGCCAGAGCCAGAGCAAGAATGAGAGCCAAAGCCAGAGCCAAAGATGAGAGCTAGAGCCAAGAGCTGAAAGCTGGAGAGCCAAACGACGAGGGATAAAAATGGTATTCTAAGCCCAATGGTTCAGTCGTAACCTATTGGAGTTGAGTGTGGAGCTTGTAAAAGAATTCAACCATAATACCAAGGAGTCCAATCGAGTTGATTAGAGCTCAAGGAGACATAACCCAAGAGGTTTGGGTGAACTCCATACTATATTGCTATTATGTGTGATTTCTTGTTTCTGCATTATAGTTTTTGTTATATGTTTTGTATGAGTTCAAGAAAATAAACTTAAAGCACTTAACAGTTAAAGTACAAACACAAGCATACACCTATTTCAAGTTCTTTTAATTCTGTAAATTTTCAATATAAGCCTAGATCTTGGGAATATATAAGCTTTGGAGTGAGAGAGTTTCTTGTAAGCATGACAAGGAGCCTTTAGGGCCCCATTTTAGATCAGGTGGTATCAGAGCATCAATTTGAATAACCCCACCTTCAAAGAAGGTGGTATTAGAGCAAGTTATACCAGAGCAGGTTATATCATGATGCAGGTGATATCAAATTAGGATGCTTGATTGACAAAGCAATCTATATGCTTGTTTAACTTGAAAGGTGTTTAAACAATTAAGGATTGATTTTTTGATGTTTATAAACTAACTATTGTTTGAGTTTGCAAAGGATCAGGTAAAGCTATTGATAGTGAAGTCCAGGAGAGGACAAGAAGGAAGAAGGGTTGAAGTCATTCTTCTTATCCCAAAGGACCTCAAAGAAATCCTTGAAGCACAAGAGGTTTGTTGCAAAAGGTTGCTTGAATAAGCTCTTTGTTAATCTTGTTTGAAGTTCTTTTGTTCATTATGATAATGACAACTTCTACAAGTGAGTCCTCAAATTGTTCTTTCTTCACAAGATTATTTGATGAAGACATGAAGCAAGACTTGTCCACCATGATGGATATGGTGAGAGAAATGTATGAGGATGGAAAGCATAATACTTATAGAGTAGTTGAATTCCATGAAGGAAGAGAAGCAGTTGATTTTTGACAAATTGCAGGAAATGGAGAGGCAACTTCATATTGCAAATATGACCCTGAAAAGGATGCATGAGTTGGAGACACAACTTGTTGTTGCCAAAGAAGCCTTGGTCAAGTATCAGCTTGAAGAAGAGGTAAACAATTCCTATTTGTCTTCAAATTCTTCTAAGAATATTTATGTTGATTCTTTTGAAAAACATACCAGAAGCATAGGGTCCAAGTTAATGTACAAGATGGGCTATGAAGGAAAAGGCTTGGGCAAACATGCACAAGGTATTGCTGAGCCAATAATGGTTGAGGAAAGGCCTAAGTATTTGGGTCTTGTCTATGGACAATGTTATGGAGAAAGTTCCAAAGCTGCCATGAAGACAATTGAAACAATTCCAAGAAGGAGTTTCATTTTAGGTCTTCTACCTCAAGAGTGTAAAGATTGTATTCATGGGGAATGCAATAGCTTGAAACATCATTTGCAGGAAGAAGGTGTTTATAAGAATACACTTGAACCAGAGAGTTGTGGAAACTTTGAAACCATTGAATAGGTTAATGGTGTTCCAAAGGGAGCTACTTCTTCATTCAATTCACCTCCTCATGAAGGTAATAAAGGTGAAAAACAAAGGTATAAATCCAGTTCTAATCATTCTCCTTTTGATTATGTTAGGCATGATAAATTTCCATACAAGTATGGGAAAAGAATTGCATGTTCCTTTTGTGGTTTGGATAACCATAATGTTTCTAGATGTTGGAAAAGAATGGCCACATGCAGGAAACTTTTGAAGGAAAGGAAGCAAGAAGCCAAAGGTCCACTAGACAAGGAAAATCATGTTGTCAAGGAGATGCACATGTGTTGCACTTACTACCATAAGCAAGGACATATTGCTGCAAAATGTTGTACTTTGAATCCAAAGATGTTTCCACAAAACTTGAAGAAGGTGGAAAGAAAGAATGGCAAGAATGAAAAGAAAGATTCCATAAATGATGTGTTTCAAGATGATTCACATGTTGCTGTTGACGTGCAGAAAAGGAAGGACCTTTGAAATGGATTGGTAAGAAACAGTTAGATTTCTTATCCAATTAACTTTCCATATCTTTTGATGTGAAAATAAATGTATCACATCCATTTGCATTTCTTTGTTAATGAGATGCAAGTTGCAGGATTCTACCAAGATGGTGAATGGAAAAGTTGAGTAGGAGACTCACTTTATTACTGCAACATTATATTCATTTCAGCTTCGAAAGTACAGTGTGCTTAAGTGAAAGTTGAAGGATGAAATGAATACATAAGCATGATATGCTTGAACACAGGGATGTTGATGATTTCCTTGTATGTGTAATTAACTTGAAGGGTTGATTGCTTTGTTTTTAGACATGCATGTAATGCAATATTGACTTGAGAAAAGTTGATTTGGCCTCCAAGATGGAGATAATGATGAAGTGTTTCATCTTTGAAAAATAATCCTAAAGTTCTTTTTCTACATTCTTGACTTGAAGGGTCAATTATTTTAAAGGCATGTTTTGTTGGCTTGTTATCTACTCAATCATTTGTATGTAGATGTAAGGACATGGAGGTGTTCACAAGATGTGAAATCTATTTCTTTTGTTGAAGCAAGAGTTTAGGCCATCCAGTTGTTGTTGTTAATAGTTGTTGTTGACAGTATGTCAAACAGGTACAAATGAAAATTTTGTGAAGTAGATGTAACTTCAAATTAGTTTGAGCCACCTTGGATCAATGATCAAGGTAGAGAAGTTCAAACTACCTTCTGCGGCCTTCTCAGTGGGAGTTCTGCAGGAAGTCAAGAAGGAAGACAATTCTTCCTAGCAGGACAAGCACATCCAAGAAGGGAGTGTTCAAAGGCTTTGGTTCAGAGGCACTATGTAAGGAAAGTGTATGGAGGCTGAAAGAAGAGGGTGAGGTACTCCCATTTGCTGTTCAGATTAGTATATCAGTGTTTTGGAGTCCAAAATCTTTTTAGTGGGAAGGCGTGATCCAAAATGGATCTAGTAATAGACTTCTAAGTCTAAAAATATTTATCACAGAGGAAAATTAAAGTCAAACAATGCTCTTGAAAATAGTCTCATTGTATAGATCTCTTCATTTTGAATCTAACACAATTTGAATGGGTGAAAATGGACTTCGGATGAAGATGTTATTGTAAAAAGACGTTTGCCCATTATCCTTAGAAAAAGAGGCAATTTCTTATAAATGGGACTTAAGGGCTCCTTGAAGGAATCACATTGCAATGATAAAGCTCAAAGCAGTGGGTCTTAAGAATTCTTGAGTGCAATCTCCGATGTATCGCATTGGGGGTAGGCTGCCATGCGATATCGGAACTCGGGCGAGTCGATAGAGCGATTGCAATGAAGTGGATGAACGATATATATATCGCATCGAAGCAGTCCATGGGATGTTGTGATTGTGATATGTGATGGTGCCGATCAGTGATATGTTGATGCGATGGGGCCGATAGTGACATGCTGATGCGATGGGGCCGATAGTGATATGTGATGCACCGATACTGGTGATTGGTGGATCCCCAATATAAAGGGTCGTTGACATATGCGATTGCGATTTGCGATCAGGGTGCAGATCCGATAGGTTTATAAGCATGATTTCATATCATTTGAAATCTGGATTTACGATATTTCTTTGTATTTTCCCGTGTATTTGGTTTTTCGCATATGTAATGCAATTGCAATATGCGATAGAATGACGGACCCGAGAGGATTAAAGGGGTGATTGAATTCTGTTTGAAATCTAGCTTTGCAGATTTTCATTGGATTTCTTTGTATTTCTTGTGTATTCCATTATTTGGGTTTTGTTTGGGGTTAGCTATACGTAATGTGATTTGTGATATGCCAATAAGCGATATAGTGATAATGCTGATAGCCAATGAGGTGCCGATCAGAGTGATCGGAGGTTGGTAAATCAGATTACGATGATACAAAGGGGCCAATACACCATGCGATGTACGATTGTGAAATGCCATCAAGGCATGGACCCGATAAGGATTATAAACATGATTTCATATTATTTGAAGTCCGGGCTTAAGGCCCATCATGTGTTTTTCCTGTGTATTCTGTTATTTGGCTATTTCTGGAATGTAGGTAGAAGAATGGCCAACTGTGTCATTCCCATTGGAAACAGTCCATCACACTTGTGCCATGCTATAAGCGAGCATTTCTGTAATAAGAATGCGTTATACACAGAGAACCATAGAGCCATAGAGCCAGATGGCCAGTTGCAGAGCCACAGAGCTAGTAAGCTAGAGGGCCAATCGAAGAGACAGAGGAATGATTACACACAGAGAAACAAACAGGAAGCCATAGAGTCGGAGGGATGTCTCACAAAATCCAGAGAGCATAATTTAAAGGGTAGGTTTTGGAGTCGCTTAGAGGTCGAGCGAAACCAAAAGCTCGTGAAAGCCAAGAAGCCACCGAAGGTTGGGGCGGTGGAAAAGGGGTGATTTCCCAGAGAGCTGACCACAGTAGAGTTGTAGAGTGTAGAAGGCTAGAGAGCTGTGGATTCATAAAGTGCCCCTAGAGGCGGGCATACCCATGCTCAGAGAAAGTAAAGCATGTCCGCATATCAAGTACAAGCGGATCCACTAAGTATACAAGTATAGAATACTGGAAATACATAATGGATCATCTGACCACAATCAAACAAGTACATGTCTGAATATCACATATAAGAAGATCAATGAAGCTGAAAGATGAAGTTGATCACTAATATCAAAGAATGATCCCAATAGTACCAAATGAACATGATGGAATAATATGGTACTACACTACAAACTTGGGTGCCAACATATAGAATGTCGCCATGAATGACTGCAACATATAAGGTGGAATGGTATCAACTAGAAACAATAGGAGCACTTTCAAGTGAACCAATGAATGCTGATGCAACCCGAGGTCTTCAACGACCACCGTGGTGCATTTCTACACAATGGAAATGAATGAGCTGAAATAGACCATGTGAGAAATCGTTTGATTACTGGTCATTGATGTATACTGTTAAAAAATGCTAGACTACTCACTGATAATGATAATGAGAGTCAAGGTACCCAATACAATCTAACAAGTGTGAATAGATGATTTGAAGTCGAACACCTAGAAGAATATATTGATCAGGAGACAATGACAGTTTCTCACTATCGATAGCGAAGGATCTACCACTGATGACTGCAAACCCCAAGGTATTGCCAAATGGACTCTCGACCTTTTCCCTAGAGAAGTGAGTCATAGTCGATAGGGAAAGATCCGCTAGAAGGAAGGCATTAAGGCATCCTTCATCAATCTAGCGCAAGTGTAACTCGTAGGCCAATAATGTGGAAGGAATTGGACAAAAAAGATGTAGTAACCCAAAGAAAGAACATTTTCGACATACACAAGATGTAGCTAGTGCATGACAGAAACCCTCTGAACCAACCAATAATGAAAACTGACATAGAGGCGAGGTATCCACCAATAGGGTCAAATGGAAACCAAGGTACTACATGAATCCCAATGTGTGATAATGTAGGCTGACGTCGAACACAAGGGAAACCACTCAGTCAAAGACCCATGATATTGATTGATGCTGAGCACAAGGTGACCTATCAATAATGAAAATATGGCTAGGGTGTGGTTCTTGGCCTGTCCTCAGAGCAAGGTGTCATCATCGATAAGGACAAGACTTCCCAACAAGAAGTCAATGGAAACCTTCTCAAACTGCCATGAGTAGAGGACCAATATAACTAATGTGATGATAGACAAGACACTGACAACTAGGGATGGATGACTGAAAAATGAGTCAAGAGACACCGGAGAGAGGTCGACTCAGGCTTACTTCCTTTGAACAAAAGAACGACTCAAATGATGACTTTGTGGCAACATATGATAACTTTGTATAAGCTCATCATGTAGGAGGCATGAACGAACTCTCCATATGATAGGAAGAGATGACCAATTGGAGGAGGACTGACTCAATAGCAAGGTTAAGGCATACCTAAGTCAAGCTAAGTCCCAGCCAAATGGAGGAGACACTTTGTTTGAGTGCTTTGTTCAAGGGCGACATGACTCTAGCTGCCAACAATAAATGGAAATATTGTCCCGTTCCCGCTCTTTTTGGAATGTATGATTTTTTATCTCTTTCATTAAGCTTGAAAAAGAATAAAAGAATGCTATAATACAGTGGAAAGAATGACTGTCGATGAAGCAGATAATCTAGTTCTTGGGATTGGAACAATCCTATGCTGAATGTAGGGAGGCGAAAACTAGTCAAGGACACTCAAAGGTATGTTCCTTCCACGGGTCATAGTGTGTCAAGTTGCAGAAGTTGAGGGATTGCAAGTTTGATTTTGCAGATGATTTGGTCAAAAGTTGGCTTAAACATGAGTCCAAGTGAAGCTGACTGTTAGCACCTATATCTGCCTTAGGCTAAAGGAAGGCAAAATTCAGGGTAACCACAAACCACGCTCAGTCTGGTAGCTAGCTCTACTAGAATAGGAGAGGGCTCTCTCCATGTCACGCTCAGTCAATAAATAAACGATATGGTCTGAGGTGACTTACAATGAATATTGATTTTAGGCTAGGCAAATAAATATGGAAACAAGAAGCAAATTTTTTATAAATGACTGAGTTTCTGGGATGTATGGGACCAACGAGCAGCAATGAGCAGAGAATTTAATACAAAAGGCACAGATTACTTCGTGAGGCAAGATAGGCAGAAAGTCTAGCAATCAAATTTGAAATAATGCGAAATGGAAAGAATGTTTAGGAGGGTGAAAAGGGCATAAACACATGAATCCTTTTCAACAGAGGAAGAACACGGAACGTGAAACTTTCCCACATGCAGAGCATTAAACATGAATTCTACCTTATCTTACTTAGAAAATTTCACTGGAAATGAATATGAATGAACTATGAAACATAACAAAATACATATGAAACATAAAGAGAACACATTTGCTACACTCACACCACATGAATCTCATAAACGAGAGCCGCTGCCTTTCATTAATTCTCTGTCAAAATATACAATGAAGAACTGAGTTTCTCTCCCACAGTCTCCTATAAATTACAACCAACCCTTTGCAAATGGTTTTTCATACAATAAATAGACTATGCCATTGGGAAATGGAACGACCCAGAGTTGGGGAATTTTTCAAATCATTACAAACTGGAAATGGAAAGCCAACCATTAGTGACAGTTGCAGCATTACAAAAATGACAAATTGCTTGGGTGACTGCTCGCCTTCCTTTGCCACTTGGATAGAAGCCAACCTTTAGTGAAAATATTCTTTAAACTTTGCCTTAGGTGCCAAAAAAAGCGTAGTGTAAATGAGCGGCCCACTTGGAGAAAGTCGTGAATCGAAATTTCGTGGAGCAAAAGTGATTTTGGCCTTTGGGTCTATGTGCGCCGTGCCACTTTGGAGGCAATTTTGGGGTACCTGATGAAGTCCATATTATGCCCAAGTGTGCCTGTTAGAAATCCCTGCCTGTCTACTTTCCAACTCAAGTGGAATTTCTGAATTTGATACTCATTTTCCATTCCAAAACTTCAATCTCCCAAGACTGCTTCCTGTGTGTCAAAATAGGGGCAGAGAGGTCATTTTTGAGTGTTTTTGACCTCCTGAAAACTCAAAACTTGCTCAAACTTCTTAGCCATGCACCAAAAGTCATGATTTTTCATGATAAATCCGAAAATTCAAACCATTCTTGATTTGGATCTCCCAATCATAAGCACCGCGCTAGTGGCGCGACACACAGGGAGAAAACCCTGTTTTGTGCCCAAAAATTTGTCAAGTGAGAAAAATTGTCCCATTTTTTTTTAAATTTGGGTTGGAGGTTCTCTATGAAGTGCTATGCTGGGCCATAAAGGCTTTAGCCAAGATTCAAAGCTAATCTTGCTCTTTTTGCCTCTTTTGTCTTTGTGTCGCTCTCCTCAATTTCGCCTTCAAACTCCTTATCCGAGCCTTTGAACTCATGTTCCGTGCCCTGTGGTGATAAACCATCCATCTCAATATGGCTTTGTCCTTGTCGGCCTTCTCTAGTAGTCTCTCAAGGTGGATGTTGATCCGCTCGAGCTAAGACTCTCGGTCATTGTTAATCTCTTGCTCTAATGCAGTAAGCTCAATCCTCCTATGTTGGGCAGCTTGGCGATTCTCGTGGATGTTTTGCAGCACCATGATCTCATGCTGGTCTTCGAGCTATTTGTTCCTCAACTCAAAATACTTGATAATCCACTTAGCCCTCTCCAAATTGAGAGACAAGGCTTGGATCTCTGTTTGCTGCTTTTGGATGGTCCTCCTAAGTTTGGCACTCTCCACATCTGTATCATCATCATGAATGGGGATGAAGTCAGCCTCTTATTCACTTGATGGCCCCTCCTCATGCATGGGCCTCTTTCCCCTGTCCTGTACCTATGTTTCCGATGTCGGAAGTGAGGCCCCTTCCACCCCGGGTGGAGATAACACTCGCTTTGCTGCTGCAAACGAATGTCTACTGCCTCTCTGATAGGTAATGAATACTGGCATAGTAGCGGTCTCATGGTGCTCATACTGATGAGAAGGACCACCTATCTCATGTTCAACCTCTGATAATACCTATGAAGTGCTGAAGAGGTCACAGGAGATGAAGTCATCCCAAGTAATGCCTGTAATCCCAGCTGATGAACCACCAAAATCTTAATAAGAGCAAAGTAATAAACACTGTTAAGTTGCTACTGAGGGGTCTTGTGCTGCATGAAGGTGTTCATCCTCTCTATGTTCCTGCAAATGAAATATGGGATGTTCATCATCCGTACCCTGGTAAAGTGCATGAGTAACCTGATGTGATAGGCATATAAACGAGAGAACCTCCCCTCACAGTTGAAATATTTCATGATCAACTTCATTAGTGGAGCATATTCATCTTTTAAATATCGGAATGGAAAGACTCTTTGGAGCTGCCTCAAGAAACTGGCCTTAATGTAAGGCCCATAATGCTACCGATCAACCTTCTGTTTCTTGTGCCATGGTTCTCCAACATTCGGTATTCCGGTTGCTAATGAGATAGTTTCAGGTGTCAGTGTGAAGGTGACACCGACCAAGATAGAGTGATCTCCATGTAGGTGAAGCACAAAAAGACGGGCCAATTCATGATGAACTCAAACACTAGCCACCTTTTGACAAAACTCCAAACATAATAGATGTTGGAAACATGACATAGCAAGAGGGTAGGCCTGCAATTCTGTGAGGGTGGTTGGTTCATCCCTAGCATGTTTGCCACTTTTATGATGTCTCCGGGGAGCCTGTTCTTTCGAGGATGTACCACTTTGGGTTTCCATTTCATACTCCGATGAATGCTCAGATGCCATGACTGCTGTATATGGACTGTGCTTGGGCTGCCCTTTGATGATGTATGCAACTATGTGTTGTTATGAACTCTGCCACCAAGGGGAACAATGCAAAAGGGACTGTTAGGAAGGGGAATAATATGATGGGATTAGGGGTTATGGGGAGAGATTTTGTTTAGGGACATGTAGGAGGGTTTGGGGACTTTATAAGGTAGGGTTTTGGGGTTTACATTGACAAATGAGTGAAGGGGATAGGGAATAGGGGTTTAGTAATGTTTAGGGTAGGGAAAGATGGGAAAAATGGAATAGGGGGGAAGGGAACAATGGAAAGAAGGGGAAAAATGAAAGGTGAGGAAAAGCCTTAGCATCAACACAACAAGTTTGCAACTCTAGCAACAATGGTTTTGATGATTTCAAGTGGTAGGGTTTAGGAGTTTTTATTGCAAATATAAATGGTCATAAACCACCATCACATTCACAAAAATATATGAACAATCCGAGATGTCAACCCTGCCTGTCAATTGGAAGGGATTCCAAGCAATTTGTTGCAAATTTGGAACAAATTCAGGCCTTTGTGGGTGTGCGCCACGCAGCAAACCCAATACACCGTGCTCTGTGTGTGTGCTGCACCCGTGTAGTTTCACCACTGTGAGGTCACGCCCTATTCGCCGCGCTCTCTATGTGCGCCGCGCCCCTCTGCTTGTACACCGTGCCTACGAAAACACCTCCAAACTCACCCAAAACACGTGCTAGCTTTTTCACAATCACTTTGTAATGTTTCTCTCTACCTTGGTATGCAAAATGACTATGTTTCTTGTGGAAATTCTATATAAATGAATTTGGAGTCATGGCTTTAGTTTTTGTTTCTTAAAAACCCACTTTGATAATGTTTTATTTTGGCACTTTTTCCTGATTTAATGCAACTCTGTATTTCACTTTTCCCTTTGAATTTTTAGCTAAAATGATGAAATTTTCGGCACTTTTTGCAGTGGTCGCATGACATGGCATTTGGTCAAGGAAACCATGACTGCGCCTGAAGAGATCAATTGGAGACTTTTTTGACAATTATCACAAATGACACACTGTTTGACTTTTCTTCAAAACAGAGTTTTGAAGAACAGTCATAATCTGTCAACATGACAATGAAAATCTGTTGGGTCCCTATAATACTAGTGATTACCCCTTTACTATGGTAGTTGTACCCCTTATTACTATTGTTGCACCCCTATTGCCCCCATATTTTTATTACTATGCCCCATAGAATCCCTCTATTGTTATTTTTGTGGCTTTATATTATTATTGTTAGGTTGGCTGGGTTATATTGTGACTCCTTAGACTCCTAATATAGAAAAGGAGGTTTTTTGATCCATTTGTATCACCAGAATGTTCATTTAAGTAATTAAAGGAGGTGCCCCTTGAAGACGGCGAAATTCTAAGGTGTTGATCTATCTTTTCCTATCCTTTTCTTGAGCTGGTTTCATAACATTTGGTATCGGAGATTTGTGGATTCTAGGGTTTCGCTGCTTTTCCCCAAAGTGGAATTTTCGCTATAAATTTTTTTTCTGCGACGTTTCAAAGAAGTAAAAAAAAAAAAACCCATTTGAGAAGACATCGCGCTACAGCTCGGGTCTGAATTTCAGAGAATTTCGTTCTATATTTGCGGAGATACGATCTGAGGACTTTGGTCTGTTTGCAGATTTCCTGAATTACATTCCAAACAGGTGACCTAGGGAAAATCGTCATAACTTTCTCTCTGAGCATCAGATTGAAATTTCGTGAAAAGGTACAGAAAGAGGACGGACTGTAGTTTCTTCTAGATATTTTTCAGAGCCATAGGTCTAAATAGTGACACGTGGCACTTCATATAAGTTCGCTCTTCTGAAAATCTCTATAATCCGGCCACTGTGAGATATTTGGCATAACTCTTCATTGGAGAATCCAATTGGGACTAGACTGGTGGTATTCGAAAGAGGACATAGAGGGCTACCACAGGTTGCAATTTCAGAACTGGATGTTTTGAAAGTACAAAGATACATCAGATGCAATATCGAGCTCCTACAAAGAAAAAAATGTGTGTAGATTATTTTTAATTTTTGCTTAAGATTGGTTTGAAAATTTATTTTGAAGGAATTCAAAGGGCTAGTAGAGAATTATTATCGGTAACTGATGCCCCGAGGAAAGAAAATGCAAACACCTATTAAGGAGCCTGAAAGCTCGAGCATGACTCATGAAGAAGAGGAAGAAATGCTACATGATATATCAAAATTACAAGACCAAGTGCAAAAAATGTCAGCCTCACAAGAGCTAACATAAGCTAAGATAAATGGCATGGAATCTAAGATAAAGGGCATGGAAGCTAAGATGGACAATTGGAAGATAGATTTGAAGATAGACATGGACGATTTGAAGACAGATTTGAAGACAACATGGACGAATTGAAGATAAATATGAATAAGTTGCTATAAGAAATGGTCACTAAGGGTGAAAGGGTAGTAAAGGAAACTCATGATGAGAACAAAAGAAATGTTAATCATGATTCCATAGACTCTAATGTGGGATCGAAGACCCATCATATTTCAAAAATCGATATGAGGAAGTTTGATGGCAAGGATCCCGCAACATGGATATTACAGATGGAGCAATTTTTCGATCTCAATAATGTGCAAAACACACAAAAGGTACGTATGACAACTTTATATTTAGAACCAAATCAGTTTGTATGGTATCAATGGCTTTGCTCTCGAAAACAATTTATCACTTGGGCAATTTTTACGGAAGAATTGATAGCACATTATGAGGATACAAAAAGCAACACTTTTTTTAGCCAATTGATAAGTCTCAAACAAAAGGGTTCAATAATGGAGCACATTGAGGAGTTCCAAAATTGAACATAAGGGTAAAAGATATTCCAGAGGAGCATAGGATTGATGTGTTCATAGGGTATTTAAAGGATAATATCCAACATAATGTTCGCCTTTGGGAACCTGATTCATTAGAGAAGGCATTCAGGTTAGCAAGAAAAATGGAAAGCAAAATTATGGCAACAAAGAAGCATACCACTCACAACTATAAAGACGGAAGTGTTGTCCCTAGTCTTCCACACCTATAAGGTTGACACCACAACAATTGGAAGAAAAAAGAGCAAAAGGGCTTTGTTACAGTTGTGATAGCAAATACACTAAAGGTCATAAGTGTGCTGAGAAGAAATTATTCTACATAGATTGTGAAGAGGAAGAAGAAAAGGAGCAAGAAAGGTCAAAAGAAGAGGATATACTCTAGGAATAAAGCCTAGATGAAGAGCAAATAAATCTGACCATATCTTGTAATGTATTGGCGGGAATTACCACTCCTCAAACCATCAAGATAGAAGGACAAATCAAGAAGAAAAAGGTAATAGTTTTGATTGA
>APFE031121162.1:3745-55897 GCA_000404065.3 Pinus taeda | reverse complement strand
AACTACTACACCTACATGCAAACTCTCAGTTAGAGCATGGGATTGCATGCAAGATTCCTTTTGCATGATTTACTCCTTGATTTGCTCATTCTTTAACTCCGCAACTGACTAGTTATCTCCGGAACTTGTTGTAGGTGTTGAGTCTTCTCATTGATCACCACTATAGTTCATTACCTTAGGATCTTCACCCACTATAGTTCATTACCTTGGGATCTTCACCCAGTAATGCTATATAATGAGCATTGTAACATATTTTCTAATGAATCATTCTTTTTCTTCTTTCAATTTTCTTTTAATGTTTTTGCTCTGCAAAGCTGTGTGTTCAACCTTTACTAGCTAGATTCATCTGTGCAGGTTTTTTAACACATTTACAAAAAATCCCGAAAAATCCTTTCTGCCTCTCCCCGTAAATTCTTTTTTTCTAACATACTCTTCCGTTAATAAAACCTATATCAAAACAATAATCAACGCACACGCTTACTTTCACCTGGTTGATGAGCTTTTTTGTCCTGTTTTTAAGTAAGTAATCACAGAATTGAAGAAATGCATACCGAAATTGACAATAACCATGTGATACAACAATTTACTCTGTAAACCCAATTTGGGAAAACCGCAATTAGGAAAAATAGTATGGAATAGCGATGCTCAATCTATGATTATCATTATCAGTGTTTATAAAGAATCACAGAGCGTTTTGTTCCTGTTTTAAATATGTAATCACAGGGCTGAAACAATGCGCACAGAAATTGACGGAGGACAATATGAGACAACAATTTACCCGGCAAACCCAGTTTGGAAAAACCACAATAGTGGAAGAAACAACTTGGAATTATCATTATCAATTTTATAAACAATCACGATGTATCATACACTCTTTGCTATTAACAGTGTCCTGTCAGTCGTTGTTAATTTCTGATGATGAAAAAAAAACCTATTAACAAACTTCTGCGTCAGGAAATAACAGGCATTGTTAACCTTTGCCAAAGAATTTTGTGCGTGCCAAAAATTCCATGGAAAATGCCCCTTGCATTGTTTTCGCTGATGAAATTGAATTCCGTATTTCAATGCATTCTTTTGAACTATTGTCCCATCCGATTAGAAAATGAAATTGTTAAATTCCGGTTGTTAAAATATAAAATTAAACAACGAAAAATACATTTAATTGCAAGGAGAACATACCATGAAACATATTTTTGATCATGAGAAATTAGCCTTAACATTACATAAGTTTAATGGTTGATGAACAATAACATAAACCATTATAAATTTAATTATAATCTTTAGAAACCATAACAATAAAACTTATTTTTAAATTAAACCTTAAATATAAATAATAAATCTTCCCCCTCAGCTTCTATCTTTCCTTCTCCCAAGATCTCAAATACAGTACTCAAGCCCTACAACGCTACGCTTCCTCCTCATCAGCTGGTGGAAAAAATCAGCATACATCCAGGAGATGTTTAGATTTAAATATAGATAATAAATCTTCCCCCAAAGTCTCTATCTTTTCTTTCTTACCAGATTTCATAGTTGTACTGGTGAATACTTTCAACATTAACTAACTCATTATAATTATAAATCTAAATAATTTTTATGTTTATAAAAATATACTTCGTTCTATAAATAATTAATTCATTATTATAATTTTTATTGATCAGGTAAAGTAAATAACAACTAAAAGGACAAGTGCTACTCTCAAAGTCCGCCGGCGAAAAGGGAAAGGTGCTGCCACTAAGGAGGCTGTGCACCGCGAGATAGGACACGATAATACGTGGTTTTTGCGCCTTCAATGAATACGTATTCATTTCACGACAAGTTGTCAACACAAACAATGAGTTATCTTCAATTATTGTTATGCTTGCTTACAGCTATGACCTCTTCAACCACTGATAATGGTTATGGTTGCTTACAGGTATGACCTCCTGAACGAGTGATTCAGGGATTGAGTGTTGTTTTATTAAGAAATCTTCGTAACTGAATTGAGTTTTTACAAATTTCAAGCAATATATAAACTTTATCTTCGATTATGTTGCTTCGTGATAAAGGGATTGAGTGTTGTTTGAATATTTATTTCAGGGTTGCTTAGTGATCAAGGGATTGGGTGTCGTTTGATATTTATTTTATTAAGAAATTTTTATAATTGGTATGATATGGAGTTGATTTTCATTTTTAATTTTTTTTTGATATTTTTTATTAATTTTATCACATTGAGTATTATAATAATAGGTTGTCATTTAATCATTAGTGTAAATTTATTTTAATTTTAATCTAAGGGATTAAATTTCTTTTCATCTAAAAAAATTGTATATTAAGAGAATTTAATGTCTATAACTCTTAGTAAATTTAGAGTTAAATTGATTTAATTCACCGTTTTAAATAAATTATCTTTCACATAAATTTATCAATACCATAAATATCATAAATAAATTTTATTTTTATTATTATTTTATTTTCATATAATTATTTTTATTTTGTTACTTTTATTTTAACCTAATTATTATATTGGAAACAAAATATGCAATTACCTATAATAAATCAAATAACAAAATAATTTAATCATGGTGGGCTTAAGTCAAATAACAAAATAATTTAGTCATGGTGGGGTGAGATGCATGTGCATTTTGGCCACATCGACGCAAACCATTTGAACCATATTATTTTTTAATGTACCATGTGTTTTTATCACATGCAAATGAAAATAATTCGACTCGGAACATAACCTTTGCAAAGATTCTACGACCTCCATCGTACCTAACCACGTTCGTGGGAATCGCTCGCTAGTCAAAGTCCCCACCTAAAGGGCCATACTTCACCCTTTTATATTTGGCGTTGTATAATTATTTTAATTTTGTTTTTTTCTCCTTGTAATTTGTATTGTTTGTTTGGATAGTTTAATTGTTAATGGTGGTGGAAATGAAGTGTCACTGAAGGGGAAGTTTTTTGAGTTCAAATTTTGTGCTATCTCTAGGTGAACCAGAAGTCTTAGGTTCAAATCTTATACTATTTCCGAGATGAAAAATTAGACATGATGAAGATATAATCCTACCAAACTTGCAAAAAAATAATAATTTTGTATTGTTAAATAACATTTAAATAGTATAAAATATAAAACTCAAAACATATCAATTCTGCATATTTTTGTTAACAAAAATAAAAATAAGTCGCACTGCTCACAAACATGTCAATTCCATAAATCCTGCTTGATTTTAAATTATATATATATATATTCCATAAATCCTGCTTGATTTTAAATTATATATATATATATGTGAAGGAAAAACAAAATCCCAAAATATGAACCATGAAAGAGTCAGATTAAGCTTTTATGAGTTGTTTTCAGATGCTGCAAATTTGTCTGGTCGAAAAAAATCCCTTAAAATCAGACTTTATTTTTTTAAGTTTGACATTTTGTATTTAAATCTTGTTTTTAGGATGGAAATAAATTCAATATTATCAAAAAATTGTGATACTCATATTTCTCAAAATTCCGGTTAGATTTTATCAAAAATCTTACCAAAATTTATATTATTTTCCAAAACCAATTAAAAAAAAATTGATTTACCGGACACTGTCAAAAATTAGTTGGTTAAAATTCTAGTCAAAAAATCAAAAGTTGATTTCTTGGAATGCCGAATGCAACCACAAACTTCAAACTTTTATTCCGAAATTTGTAAATCTGGATATCGAAAAGCTCACAAACTTCAAACATTTATTCCGAAATTTGTAAATCTGGATATCGAAAAGCTCACTCGCAATTGATCTATTGACTTTTCAATTCGAATATTTGTAAACATTGGCTGTCAACATCCCAACAACTCGTGATGTGAAAGGATTCGGCAAATCTTTTTGTCAATTAAAGAATTCGATCAAAGAAATATGTATAACCTATCAGTCCCAACTTTACAACATCAATTCAGCTTTGAGTCTGCGTAAAAGGATTCGGCAAATCTTTTTGTCAATTAAAGAATTCGATCAAAGAAATATGTCTGCGTAACAATGGCATTCTTGGCGTTCTGGCTTGTTTCCGCTTTCATTGTCATTCTGCCCATCTTTCCAATCTATAATATTGCTATGGTTACATATAGAAGTCACTCTACTGATGTTGAAGCTCTGATGGCGTTCAAGAAATCAATCGCCAAAGATCCCTTTAATGTTTTCGCCAACTGGGACAACGGCAGTTTAAATTATCAGCACTGTAACTGGTCCGGTGTTGCCTGTGATTCTCTCAACAACGTCATCTCGATCAGCTTACCGGACCAGCAAATCGAGGGCGTGATCTCTCCGTTCTTGGGAAATCTATCCCATTTGTCTTCGCTGAACCTAAGGTCTAACTTCTTCAAAGGCCCTATACCTTCAGAGCTCGCCTTATGCTCGCAACTCAAAATTCTGGAGCTATTCCATAATTCTTTGACGGGTACCATTCCTGGCTGGTTGGGTGCAGTCCCTCATCTCGAGACTCTGGACCTCGGTGCTAATTTATTTGTGGGAAGCATTCCTGAGAGCATCTGCAACTGCACCAGTTTAACAACTGTAAGTTTTTCATTCAATGTTCTTACCGGAAGAATCCCCCACAACATTGGCAATTTAGTTAATTTGAAAAATTTTGTTGCTAATGATAATTATATCGTGGGAAGCATACCTCCTTCGTTTTCAAAGTGCAGTAACTTAGAAGCCTTAGATCTCTCTAATAATCTCCTCAGAGGCTCCATACCTCCCGAGCTAGGGGGCATCCAAAGTCTACAGTATATGCGTTTATTTAATAATGCCTTAACGGGCACCATTCCTTCCACTCTCAGCTCATGCAGAAACCTTTTTGAGATCTCTGTGTACGAAAACAACATGATAGGTTCCATTCCGGACGAATTTGGCGAACTTTCTCAGCTACAAGTGTTGTCGCTCTGTAAAAACAATTTATCTGGAACCATTCCACATAGTCTTTCTCGATGCAAATTTTTAGTTACGCTGGACCTCTCAAACAACCAGCTGACTGGAAGCATACCACCCGAGCTTGGATCCCTTCCATCCTTGGAAAATCTGTCCCTGTCCATTAACAAATTGACAGGGGAGATTCCTGCCAGTCTGGGTAACTGCTCTAATCTTACGCTTCTCGCACTCTACAGTAATCGTCTGTCAGGGCCCATTCCCGAAAGCCTCGGGTTTCTTCCTAGATTACAAATGCTTACCATCCATGCCAATCAGCTTTCAGGTTCTATTCCTCCCAGCCTTTTCAACTGTTCCAACTTGGTTAATATCTCCGCTTCCGGCAATCAATTGACAGGTCGAATCCCCCCAGAAATTAGCAAATTGAGCATGCTCAATTTTCTGTCAGTTAGTGCTAATCGTTTGTGGGGAGAGATCCCACCTGCCTTGCATAACTGTTCGCTCCTTCAAATGCTTGACATTTCCAGAAATAATTTCAATGGCTCCCTACAGGGAATCAGCAAGCTCAAACATCTGGAATTTCTTTCCTTATTTGATAATGTTTTCAAGGGACCAGTTCCAGTGGACCTTGGCAACCTCACCGGCTTATATGGGCTCGACCTAGGGAGCAATTATTTCAGCGGCTCCATTCCTCCATCATTGGGTTTCCTCGCTGTCCAAAGACTCTACCTCTCTCATAACCTATTAAGTGGTCCGATACCACCTGAGCTTGGAGGAATGAAAATGGTGCAGTTTCTGGATCTGTCGAATAATAATCTGTCGAGAGAGATCCCCTCTTCTCTCGGCAGATGCACTGATCTTCAAGGTCTAGATTTGTCGAAAAATGCTCTGCAAGGTCAGATACCTGCGGCTTTATCACAGCTGCAGAGCTTGGAGCAATTTCTAAATCTGTCAAATAATCGCTTAGAAGGAGAGATACCATCAGACTTGGGAGAACTTAAGCTGTTGAGAAGTCTGGATTTATCTTCAAATATGCTAACAGGGAACATCCCACCCGAGTTGGGAAACATGACAAGCTTGAAATCTCTCAATCTTTCGCACAATGATCTCGAAGGTCTTATTCCTGAGGTTGGCACTTTGAAAAATTTTAATTCATCCACCTTCGGGAGCAACGATAAGCTTTGCGGTGTGCTCTTCCTGATGCGGCCCTGCACAGAGGGGATTCTCCATTCTCGTCATCATCAACAACATACCATCCTTGTGGTTGCTACAGTTATTGCAGCAAGTGCAATACTTTTTTTACTCTCTTGCTTTGCATATTTTATTCGTTGTTACAGGGGCAGAAAAAGAAAGTGTACTGTGGAATCTGAGGAAATCAATATGCCTAAAGAGCTATTGACGAAGTTTAGCAGAAGAGATTTGGAGAATGCGACGGACTCATTCAGTGCCGATAACATAATCGGAAACAGCTGCATCAGCACTGTGTATAAAGGTGTGCTGAGAAACGGCAAGGTAGTGGCTGTGAAAACAATAAAGATAGAAAACTCTAAGGAAGTGGAACGGTGTTTTAAGAGGGAGCTCTATACGATGGCTCGTATTAGGCATCGAAATCTGGTGAAGGTAGTGGGATATGCGTGGGATAGCACGTTAAAGGCTCTGGTAACAGACTTTATGCCTAATGGAAACCTTGATGCACTCCTACACAATCCGGATATTGCACCCTCACGTTCAATTGAAGGGTTAGATCTGTCAGAGCGTGTTGATATAAGCATATCAACAGCTCAAGCATTGGTTTATTTGCATGAGAATTACGATTTTCCCATAGTGCACTGCGATCTGAAGCCTGCAAACATTCTTCTGGACGAAGAGTTCGAAGCCCACGTGAGCGATTTCGGTACGGCTAGGATGCTTGGTGTCCATCTCCACCAAGAAAGCCAGAGCCACGAAACATCATCGGCTTTTCGAGGGACCATCGGCTACTTGGCTCCTGGCAAGTACACTTTACTATTCTAGTATTTTATTGCTTTTTTCTCTTCCTCTTCACGATATCATCACATATAATTAATTGTTGGCAACGTTCTGTGCAATTATTCACAGAGTTTGCATATATGGCGAAGGAGACTCCCGCAGTAGATGTGTTCAGCTTCGGCATAATCCTCATGGAGTTGTTGACAAGGAGAAGACCCACCAGTGTTTTTAACTTGTCCGGATCTGGTTCCGACGAAATGAGAGCAATTAGTCTGCAAGAATGGATAGAAAATAGTTCCAATGATGGGAGCCTAGTTACCCTAGTTGATCCTACTCTATTGCAGACAGAAGAAGAGGAGAAAATGGCAGTGAGCTTATTGAAGATATCGTTGCTGTGTACAAAACCAATTCCGGGGCAACGTCCAAGCATGAGACAAGTACTGTTGTGGCTCTCGGTTATAAAAGAGAGCCACCTGAATGATAGATGAAGTAATCGTGGTTAGTTTTATTTTATGTTGAAATTAATTTGATTGTAAATTTCGGTTTAATTTAATTAAGATCCATTACATTAATAAAAGGGGTTGCCCAAATGGGAGTAACAGTAAGCATTCAAGGCTAGGTTTTTGTAATGGTGTAATTAATAAAAATACTAAATGTATCTTTATATCAATCGCTGATTTAAAAAATATTCTAAAATTGAATGGAAAAAAGTGAGTTCTGTCCGGGTAAATGGTTCAGCTATTAGATACTTTGTCTATCTTGTTCCTGCTATTCTTTAATGTGTATGCATAGATTATTATGGAGTAGCTAACGGAAGCGGCGGCAGTGTAGAATATTTTTGGTTGAGGTGGAAGTTTCACATAGTTGGAATTTGGATTTTTTCTTTCGCTAAACAATTTTTTTTTTGGACGTTTTAGACTCGTCAAAGAACGTTAGGTTTAAGATTTTATTTTTCATAAGTGATATTTTGATAATAAATTAATCATTCATCAATAAAATTTTGACAAAAAATTACTTTTTTATAGCACAATTATATTAAAAATTTTAAAAATATAAAATAACCATAACACATAAATGAGTTATTGAATTTCATTATTTTTATATAATTAATGATGATAACATATTTTCTATTTTAAAATATCTTTTTATATCAAAATTTCTCAATAACCAAATTGAAAATCAAATTAATTGTTAAAAATTAAAATAAAAGTACTTCATTGTAAGTCTTGTACACAAAATTATATAGTCCTTCATAAGTGAATTTTTGGTATTTTGGACATTTTTAGACAACCATTTATTTTTTATTTAATTTATACGTCATCATATTATTTTTATTTTTGTACATAGTCATATTATTATTTGTACACAATTGTTATTATTAATTCCAAATAGATTCAATTAAGTATCATTTTTTAGTTAGGTTGTCAAATCTCAACCGTCATGAGGGCTTTTGGAGGACTCCACCGAGCCCACAAAACAAAGCCTTTTGAAAATAAAGTTTTATCCTATTAGGCAACCCTTTTGAAAATAAGTTATATCCCATAGATATGCAATTACAAATCATTCATACATCATTAACTTACAGAAAAAACTAGTCCAGTGAAATCAACCCTAAAATGCTCATGTAACGCAAAATTGATTAAATTACAATTTCGATTTCCACCCAAAAAAGATGGTACAAGACAAAGTTGATTAAATTAACTTTTCTATTTCCATCCTACATTACAAATTTATAGATTCTCTAATAATTTGTCCCTCTTTCCCATATATGTAATAGTAAATCCATAGTCAATAAATACTATATCATCTTCCTCATCTTTTAAAGTATCTTTACCTTTTACCTTGGGCATGATTATCATGTCACTCTCATGTAATTCCAATCATCTTATGGTGCACATATTCTAATTTTTATATGACATTATAGGGTTTGCCTCTACTCCACTCCTAATGTCTCATCCTCACACTAACTCTCATTTTTCTTTGTTTTGTGTGCTAATTCCTTATCATTTTAAACTAACTCACTTTCTTTCTTTGTTTTATGTGTTAATTTCTCATCACAAATTGATATACTTCCTCTAAAATGCAACTTATGTAAATTTATCTCATTTTACATCTTAAATTTTTAAGATACGTGGGATGTTTGAATTATTTTTTCCTCGTGATTATGTATAATTATATCTCATAAAATGCCATAATATACACTTTATACTCTATTCCTCAAACACATTTTCACTCCTTTTCGTTCTCTTGCATTTTAATAACACTTTCAACTCCTTTCTTTCATTTAGTTCTTTCTTAGTCATAATTACAACTCATACCAAATTGAGACTAAATTTAATTGAGAATTTCTTGACAAAGCAATGTTAATTAGAATTAAAGTTTTTTTTTTTCCAAAATTTATTATGGAATGTTAAGTAAATTTTGAATTAAACAATTAACATAAAAATAAAACAAAATGCTAGTGAAATTTACCACTTCAATTGGGATTTAATCACAACATTATAATAAATCAGGTGAAGTTAATCATCTCATAGTTGGCCTTAATCATCTCATAGTTGGTATTTCTGGACAACATTATAATAAACCATTTTCAACACAATTGAAAAGATGTTATTTCACTTTATAGTTAGCACTTCAAGACACATTATTATAAACCATACTTGTTTTCATGTAAACATAATTAAAAAGATGTTAAAAAATTTAATGATTGGAAACATGATTTAGGAAGAAGAATGCAAAAAATAAAAATAAATAAATAGATTTCCTTGTAATATTAAAAGGTAGAAATAACTCGTAAAAATCTAATAAAAATATACGACAGGAAAAAGTAAAAATACACAAAATGTTGTGAACTAAAAAACACAAAAATCTATGTAAAAGTATAATTCCCCTTATACCATTTTCTAACCTAAACACAACCCAAAGGTCACCTTTTATAAAATTTCCTAACCTAAATACAACCCCATTTGGCTAGTTTCCTCATTTTGATTTATATAGTTGGCTAATTTAGATTTTGATTTATATAGTTGGCTAATTTAAATTTATTTATTTAATTGGCTAATTTAGATTTATTTTTCATTTTTCATTACTAGCAGTCTTCGGTATTTTTATTGGTTAATTATTTTGGTTAAATAACCCATAATAATTTGAGTAGTTGAGATTTGGTAATAAATGCACATGTAATAACCTAAAGAATAGTTACACTAGCCTGTTTAAATAATTCATTAGCTACAACACAACACAGTGACTGACTTGGATCGCTACCGACTGATAAATGGTAGAATTGAATGTAAATTGGTGGATCTCATTATTTACATCGAAGAGTTGGATTTGCAGAGCGTGAGAAGACAGTTGTGGGAAAATATTTAACCATGGTTAAATAGGTGACTAGGTATAAAGACGTACATTTTTGAAAAGAATTAAACCATCAAAATTCCAACCCTGGGTGGAACTGAACTGAATGGTTGCTTTTGATGGTTAGAATGTTGTTGCCGTTTCTAGTAATATATTGAATAGTGGTGGCATAAAAAAGAGTCGTCGGGTGCAAGAAGTCCTGCTAACATGTTCATTTGATACACTAAGTCAATTTATGGGTGGTATATTTTATTGTTTTTAGAAAAGATACGTAAAAAATACGGCATGAATGAGTAGCACAGAGAAATAAAAAAGCTGGTGTGGAACAGGTGATCACATGGTCTCAACCTACACATAAAGCATGTTATCTAACTATTCAACAAGGCATTACAAGTGCACAACATATTTTCTGTCTCTCAATAAAAGGGAAAGTGGTATTCAAATGATCGGTTAGATAAGGGAAACGGGTATCCAAATGATCGGTTAGGGAGTTGTAAAAAACAATTTAAATAACGTTGACAATCCACCTAATATTTCATGCTAAAAGCCCATAAAACTGAAAACAAAGTCTTTCAATGTCATTCTTCAAAGATCTAACCAATCTAAGATTCAGAGATAAATTTTGCTAGGAATTGTGTTTCGTGACATCTGTGAATATCTTATAAATGTTTTATATTTTAAATGGTAATTAATAGATTAACCATAATATTCCAATTCAATAATAAATAATACAGATTTCACCTATATAATTGATCATAAATAACTTATTATAAAAGGAAAACCACACAAATTTTATGTGGAAAATTTTGTAATAACATGGGAAAACCGTGGCTAAAGATGAGCGACTTTTTCCTTACCAGCAAAAGCTATTTGAGCACAACTCCGAATAGCTTCACCGATAACGGACGAATTCAACCTTATTTATATGAGAGTTATCCATAACATATGAGGACAATCCCTTGTTACATTCGAAAAGAAGCTTTTTTTAGGTTTGATGAGAAATCTCCGTTATATAACAAAAATATATATATTATTTTGTATATTTGGACTTACCCATAACAATCTGCCACCTAAGGCTAAATATAAGTTTATATTTATGTGAATATTATTGTCACTAATCTAGTCTCAAAAATCTTTCATCACCTTTGTATGACACTAGCCAAGATTCTACAAGGCTTGTGCTTATCCCTTCCCAAGATTTTTGTTAACATGCCTAATTAGATTTTCTTATATGTGTTTTTCTCCAATTATAGCAACTTATCATCCAACACTTGGGAATCAAATGATATTTAGCATCAATGTGTTTTGCCTTATAATGAAAGGTGGGGTTTTTAGCAAGATGGATTGCACTCTGGCTATCACAATTTAGTACATAGTTTTCTTGTTGCAAGCTCAAGTCTTCCAAGAACCTCCTTTTTCCAAATCATTTCCTTGCATCCTTAGGTATTGATCAGAGAGTTAATATTTAGCTCAAAAATCAAAATTCTCAAAATGGCTCGAACCGTGAACAACTACGTCCATCTTAGAAAAGCGATTCTAAAGCAATTCATTTCACCAAAAACTGAGTTCGTATGAGGAAGTTAGTATGAGGAAGTTAGTGTTTTGTTGGCTTTGCTAAACACGAGAAATTTGCGAAAAAAATGCTCATCACTACACGGTCAGCAGTCCGTACTGCTGACGTGGCAAGTGAATAGGCAAGGTCAACTTGGTCAACATTCAATAGCAGTGCGTACTGCTGACGTGGCAAGTGAATAGGCAAGGTCAACTTGGTCAACATTCAATAGCAGTCCGTACTGCTGACGTGGCAAGTGAATAGGCAAGGTCAACTTGGTCAACATTCAATGAGATCTCGAAAAGTGTCACAGTGTTATTAGGTTTCAAATTGGTACCTTGGCACAATTCTATTGGTTATTTTTGGACCAATAAAAGAATGCCATGTGGCAAGCCCGAAGGCCACCACATGCCACTTCCAAAGGCCTAGGCAGAGGACAGTTCAATAAAATGATTATGGAGGCATCGGGGTTCGACCCGAAGACCTCCCCTCCCTGAGTCTCTACCACCATTTCTACTGCATTTTCCTTACCACTATAGTTCTTCGTTTATATTTAAAGTGCAACGGTTATGGAACGGGCGGTTAGGAAGGCCAGCCCGCAGGCCAACTCTCCACATGTGAACATAAATACAAACGGTTAAGGTTACCGCAACCGTCGGGTTCCAAAACTGTAACGGTCATCATTATGTACTTGCAACAATGGTTACCATTACACCAAGCGGTTATGACATCTAGCGACTCCAAAAATCCAACGGTCTCCGCAACATGTGAACAAGTCACGGTTAATGTCAAGGTTTGTTAATACGACGGTTCCAACAAGACCATTACCCCAACGGTTTAGCGCAACACATGTGAACAGATCACAGTTTCGATGGAGGTTAGTTAACGTGACAGCCAACACTACGAAACTGTGCCATTAACCACGACATGTTATCCCTTTGCAAAAACCGCCAACGGTTTCGAAAACGGTGAGGCTTATCCGTGCGATTATCGCTAATCCCGATTTAGCCTTTAATTATTCTGTAGTTAAATCTGAGTTTAAACTAGTGGATTTGTGGTAGTTCCGACGTTTTATCTGCCAACTCCTAATTTAGCGACCCTAACTGGAGTCATTCCAGTTTTGGAGGAGATTTTCAAGGGAAAAACTGTCAAAGCCATAACTAGAGAAATTTTCGACCAGATTAAGCTCAGGGAAAGGTGTTCTTAGCTAATTTTGACATTATGAACACATTTGTATATGTGTCAGGAACAATAGAGCTTTGTAAACAATATTTTTTTCCATTTTGAGCTAATACAAAGGCTCAAGCCATGGAAGCTAGACCAAGGAGATGTAGCCCAGGAGAGGTGAACTTCTTCATCAAAACACTGTGTTCAAATGTCTCTTTGATGTTTGTTGTACTTTGAATGTCTATTGTTCAATACTTTTCTTTTAAGCTATTTTGTTCATGTCTGTCACATTAAACATGATGAAATGTACCTGTTTCAATCACCAAACAACCTAAGAAAATCTATGCACAGGAACCAATAAACAAGTACATGTTTATAAATCTCTAATTTAAATTAGCACAACAAAACTAACATTCAATAACAGATCAGGTACTGTAATATAATCAACCTTTGTAGTAGAAAGAGCCACCACCATTTGTAATCCTAATACCCATGAAACTATAGCTCCTGCAAATTTTTAAGTGTAACCGATTGTGGATATTCTAGAATTCATATCACCTTCTATATCAACACATGAAAGTCCTTACAATAATGTATCAATACATCAAAAGCACAAACAGAAAATAATAATCAATTGAGCCTTTAATATATCTCAAAATCCATTTAACTACATCTAATGTTTCTTCCTTAGATTTGCAAGAAACCTACTTACCACTCCCAATGAATGTTCAAGAAACCTACTTACCGCTCCCACTAAATGTGGAATGTCAAGGTGAGTGCATATCATTGCATACATTAAGCTTTCTACAACTAAAGCATATGAAATCTTGGAGATTTCTTCTTTCTCTTCAGCGTGAAAGGCGCACAAATTAGTCATTAAGTTGAAATGAGATACAAGTGGTGTACTACATGTTTTTCTTTAGCCATATTAAAATTTCCCAATACATTTCCAAGCTATTCCTTTTGTGATAGCCATAATTTCTTTATTTCTTTGTCATGTATAATTTTCATCTCCAAAATTTGTGTTACCACTCCTAAATTTGTCATTGCAAAGGCATGGTTAGGCTCTTCTTTCAATCTATTAATCATCAATTTATATTTTTCAAAAATCAACGTGTCATCAAGATAATAATAAGATAATGAAATTGTTATTTTCATCTCTGTTAATGTATACATAATGATCTGCATTTAATATCTTGAAACCATGATCAAGCATAAAAGAGTAAAAAAATTTACACCATTTTTGGGGAGCTTGTTTTAGCACATATAGATGCTTCTTTTACCTTCATACCAATTTTTCTTCTCATTTTAACAAAACCTTTTGTTTGATCCATAAATATCTTCTCTTCCAAATCTCCATGTAGGAAGTTTGCCTTGACGTCTAGTTGTTCTAATTCTAAATCCAGAAGTTAGAAGACCAAGCAGTGACTCCATTGATGACATAACAATTGTGTAAAAAATATTTAAAGTCAATACCTTGTCCTTGTCCAAATACTTCGACCACTAGTCTTTCTTTAAACCCTTTTTTAGTTTACTGGGCCTTCATGTTTTGTTTGGAACACCCACTTATTCTATATGACCTTTGTCCCTTATGGTCTTTCAACCAAACCCCATGTCTTATTGTCATGTAGGGATTTTATCTTCTCTTGCATAACCTTTTTCCACTTCATACAATTTTCTCCTTCACATGCATCCTGCAAAGTGGGTTCACCTTCATTAGCAAATAATATATATTCTAAGGGAGAATATCTTTGTGAAGGTCCATGTGGCCTTATAGACATGCATACTAATAAATTTTATGGTGAGATTTCTCTTAATGGTTGTTGAATTTGTTTTTCACGTTCTTTTTATTGTTGTTTCTCATTTCTATTTTGTTGATCATTATTCCATGGATGCCTTCTTATAGTATTGTTTGATTTTCTTATCGTTTCTTAACAAAGTTTTATGTCTCCACACCTTTTTCAACAACTTTAAACATTTTTTCTTCATTAAAAATAACATCACTACCTTTGATAATTCTCCTTTTAGAGGATCCCATAATCAAGAACCTGACTCATTATCAATATTTCACAGAAAAAACATAATTAAATGAATTTTCATCCAACATGCACCTTTGTTATTTAGTAATATGCACATGCACTTCACAACAACAAAAAATTGAAGTGTACTGTAAATCATTACCGGCCCATACTGTTTTTAGAATGCCAATATCAAGTGAAGTTGCAGGAGAGCCATATATTAAGTAGCATGATGTGCAAACAAATTTTGCCCAAAATTATTGAGGAAAACTAGAATTTGAAAGTATACATCTCAATTTTTCCATTATTTTCCAATTCATTATCTCAATTGTTCCATTTTGTTATTCAATTAAGTAAAACTTGAAATAAAGAATTAAACGTTAGCATGTTGACACATGTAATGTGTGCATGTAGATCCCTTTTCATTTTTGGAACTGTTTGGTCTATTTAATGGACGATGAGGAAGATGAGATTATTCATTCATTTTTTGAAAGAAAAGTGTTGTGAGACAAAGGATTCCTTGGCATTAGTACGTTTATTGAGGGCTCGGGGGCGGCTGACTGTAGAAAGATTATGTGCATTTCAACCTAGGGTTGGCTGGAGAGTAGTTCCTAAAAAATTTGTTGCGGTTAGCAAGATTCAAATAGCATTGAACTCTGAAATCACAAGAAATATACCCTCTACTCATGTTTTTTGCAAATTATACTTTAATTAGTTGAATAGTGTGTGTTGACTCTTAATCACATGAATTGACATAATTAGTTCTGTTTTAATTTTAAGTTGTTACATATGGTATAAGAGTCCAGGTCTTCAATTCTATTGGACCTTTGTGTTACTATTTTCATGTTTAATTATTGTAAATAATTTTATTTGTTATTTTATTTCATGATTATTGGGATTTTTTTCATATTTATTGAGAAAATTTCAATAAAAAAAATTCATCATTTAAGCAAAGAAGTAATTATTATAGTTTTTATAAATAATTAAATTATTTTAAAAATAGGTATTTAAAAATGGAGTAGTCTAACTTATAAACGAAATAGACTTTTTCACCAGAATCCGGAAAAACAAATTCACGAAAGAATGCGATTTTTTGTTGTTTAAAATGCATTTTTGAATGCATAAATAGATTAACAGTTTGAAAAACCTATGGGGAACTAAAATTCCATAGATTAAACAACTTAAACTCAAGTTTTCAATGCATTTTTGAATGCATAAATGGATTAGAAGCCTGAAAAACCTATGGGGCACTGAAATTCTACATATTAAACAACTTAAACTCAAGTTTTCAAAAATTTCTAATGAATATTTTTATTAAAATTAACCAGAAAAAATCCCTTGAGAAAAAGCATTTCATCTATAAATTAAACTACATCTTCAAAAATAAATCTCATAACAATTAATTAGAACATAATTGACATAAGATTTTATCTAATCTTACATCATTTGAAAATGGAAGAACTTAAGTTTCTCTATTGGCACAACTTGACAAGTGCATATGGAGAATATACACGTTTGAAGATCGATTGGCTCCTCAGCTCTAAAGTGTTGAGACCAAATTATAGATTTTTTGTGGTTGTGCAAGGGCCATGAAATGCTCACTAGTTCTGAAGAGATATGTTACTTCTATTTGGAATTAACTATAGAGAGATTATTGTTGTGGTGACATGTACAACGATGAGCTAGTGTTTAAGACTGAGACTGGTCTTTGTGGATTATGGGTGGCCTATTGAGATTGGTGGATGAAAATATGATCCATTGGTTAAGGATCTTGCATGAACGAAGTATGGAATCAATAAAATTCATGAGGGTTATGATCATAGGATGAGCATTGATTTTGAAGAATATCCATATCAATTCTTGTGTGGTGTTTCTTAGGGAGTTCTCTCATATACTAGAAAGAGATCCTACAAGCTTAGAACATTGAAATCGAACCGAGATGAGTTGTGTAGTGATGTTGACTTAACAGTTATAGACAATTGAATGGCTATGATTATATAACATAAATTTAGAGGATTGTTTACTTATGGTGGTTGAAAACATTAATAATGTCCATTGGGTTATCTTGCTTCGAGGATGTTGCTTCTGAAGAGGGGAAGAATCGTAATAAATGAACTATGTCAACCAGCACTAATTAAAAAAGAAAAAATCAGTAAGAGAAACCTTGATACACTTATTATAGTAGGATGACATTAGACCAAATGGACACCTATAGTATGGAAACAAGAATATAGAATGGGGAAAATGGGAAACATATTAGCATAAAGGATATGATATCATACCTAGTCAAGTATTATTGATAGTTAAGTAAGATTTCCCATTGAACAACAACAATAAGGAATTTCTTAGATTAAAGAAGTTGATTAAAATCTCAAACAAATTTCTTATGGTCTATACCTAGTGAACAGTCTAAAAGTGATATGTTGAACTGTTAAAATATAATAAAGCTTGTGACCAACTTATGTGATGATATTGGCAAGGTATATTAAGGATATCCACTAAGTGGATTCAACAACATGAATGATGATTAGGAATGACTTTGAGGGTCACACTAAGGACTTCTATAATTTAAAAAGTATCAAGCTAGGAAGTTGTGAACACTCATAACTAAGGAATGATAAACTAGGAAAATGTTTAAATATTTATATGATCAAGGATAACAATTGTATACCTTTGGCAAAAGAAATTGACTATGAAAATTAACGAGAAAAATCCTAACATGAAGTGTAAGAAGGAAGGATGATGGAAATTTTATAATTAGTTCGTGAGAAGAATCAAGTAAAAAAATTAACAAATCAACTAATAAATGATTAATTTGACTAATCTATACTCATTATTTCATGTGTGGATTGACGACCTATTAATACTTCACATAAAACAACTTACTGAGTTTGTGCCATTAAGAAGTTATTTTCAAGCACACAAAGAATTTAAAACCTTTTGGTGGATGATAATGGCAGTAGTGGTTTGGTGCTTCAAATATAAACCAAAGATAGTGTTTGACAAGCCAAAAATGAAAGGAAAAAATTGGTAGTCCAACTTGAGGAATGGTGCACCTATAATAAATTAGATCAAGTGGTATTGAGAAAGAAACATAATCAGAGAAACCAATCTTTCTGAAGGTGAACAATGATGATTACTAGGTGATGGATAAACCCTTGGAGATTAATTATCCCTTTGCAAAAGTAGATTAGTTATGATAAACGACTTAGACATTGATGGCTTAATGTATGTGTGTGATTGAGTTGAATGATACTAGAATAGATAAGCAAAATATCAATAGTGATCATGGAATTTTAATTTTAGTGTTTATGATCTAAGAATAATTGTGAAACCGATAATATTTTAATGATGAATTTCACTAAATTTCATTGGGAAAGAAGAATACATGGCTAAAAGTTAAGGCTCAAGATGATTCAACAATGTACTTAAATTAGTATACCTACTATGTAAATTTTCAACTTCTTAGTTAAAGTGGAAATTATAATTGAAAAGTAATTGGTATCTTGATGAAACATGACACTAATAGTATTGGTAAGATAGTCGACATCCTAGAGGGATGTTGAATAATCTCATTTCATAGTTGGTATTTATTTTTTAAATAAGAAAATGAAATTGTTTTTGTTGGGGAATGATGACATGAATGTTTATGTTGTATTATTGCTCTATATTTTTTATGTATGATTCTCATTCTACGATGTTATAATATGAGGTTATATTGACATTGTGGTTACATTTATCATGTGATGGCATGATATATCTTCGATACAAATATGTTGATGTATAACTTATAATTATATGTCATTGTATGAAGCATGTGATTATTCCATGTAGATTTTATGACATGCATGAGCATGCAATTTTTACTATTTAGAATATTGGGATAACAACGATGTTATGTTCCCATGATGCCATGAAATATTTCGCATGTGGATTATTTTATATTATATTATGATGTTACAATTAATGGATTGGTTGCATGTTGAGATGTGGTGATTGACAAGAACTCCACTAATGAGCTGAGAGGGCCAATTTATTTAATGATCTCGTGGGAGCCCATACCTACAAGGGAGAATACGTAACACCATATGGGTTGGGGACATAATAAATCAACACTACATATTCTAGTGGTTCCTTTGTCTTGTACAACTCTTGATGGATAGCTCTTGAAGGGCTATGGGACCATCTTGAGGAGGTTGGGTGCTTGATATTGGATTGGGATGTCAAAGTCTAGTGGTGGTGTATGGACTTCGATTCCTGGGGTTGCTTACCTTAGTGAGCCTGGAGGGAGTGATTAAACCTTGTGAGATGCCCAGAGTCATTGAGTACTAGGATTGGATGCCTACCTTGGGGCAGATGAGGCCTAAGCCTTGGTGCGAGCCCTGGGGCAAGCCTTAGGCTATGGTATAGATCGATGAGGCTTTATGCCTTGTTCCGAAAGTTGGGAAAATGGATAGATGTTCCTTGGGATTTCCCTAATGTTGTGAAAACTTTTGATGCCTGTTGCTATACTAGTTCAACAAAGGGTGTAGGGAAAACATGAAGTAATAAATAACTAAATAAAATAAAATAAAAAGTTAAGTGATTCAACTTAAATTTGGGCCGAAATTCCTTAAAGAGGTGGAGTATGTAATGCCCTTAAATAATCATAATAATAATAATAATAAATAAAGAAATAAACAATATTAATATACAATTGAATTAATAATAAATAATAAATAAAATATAATAATAGCAAATAAATAATAAATAATGAAAAGAATGTAATAATAGTAAATAAATAAAATAGTATAAATAGAATAGAGTTGTAAATAAATATATATAAAAATAAACTATAAAAATAGTAAAAATAAGTGAAGTTTACAAAAAAGTTAATAAAAAGGAATAAAATAAGAAAGAGTTAAATTAAGAAAAATATTGAATTAAGTAAAACTTAAAATAAAGAAACAAAATTTGGCATGTTGATAGATGGAATGTTTTTATGTGTATCCCTTTCTATTTTTGGAACAATTTGGTATATTTAATAGATGATGAGGATGATGAGATTATTCATTCATTATTTGGAAGAAAAGTGTCATGAGACGAAGGATTCCCTCGCAGTAGTACATTGATTGATGGCTCGGGGTGGCCAATTGTAGAAATATTACATGTAACTGAGCATACAGTTGGGTGGAGTGTTGTTCTCAAAAGCTTTGTTTCAGTTATCGAGATTCAAATAGTGTTCAACTCTGAAATCACAAGGAATATCACCACTACAGGTAAGTTGTCTCTGCTCATGTTTTTTGGAAATTATATGCTAATTAAGTTGAATAGTGCGTTTTGATGATTAATCACATAAATTTACACAATTAGTTCTATGTTTTAATTCCGTTCTATGTTTTATGTTCGGGTTGTTACATGTACTAACAAAAGCATAGTTCTTCTTAGTGTGAGTACACACCCTCCCTACATTGTAACAAGTAATCGCCATTTTTTTCTCTACTCCCCTTGTTAGTTGACTTTTAGTCCTATTTTGGAGTTTAACTGATTTTAAATGGTTAGTATTTTGCATTGGGATTTGTTGATTAGTTATAAATAATTTCTAACACCAATTACCTCCAATTCACTCCATTTTAGGATATTTTTCTAGTTTTGGGTCTCCCGGTCTATCTTTGACTTGTTTGCTAGTTGGGGAAGTCTTTTGAGTTATACTAAGTGCATGCACATGGACCCCCAAACTAATCGAAATTGGTTGGTCTCTTGGAGAGTCTATATATATAATTTCAATAATAATATATCATCATATTTTATGAGTAACTCGAATTGTCTCATTGGTTTATTAGTCAATTTCTCAGTAGTTTATTCTTTCTTCTTTCTTGTTATGCAAGTAGCTAGTCTAATATTATTTCACACATAGATCCTGTAATTGTGCTTAAAATTCAATAATGAATACCTCATTAATTGGAAGAATCTACTATTGTAAGAGGTGACATGGAGAGGTGAGTTATTCATGTCGAAAAACACACATTTAGCCAGATATTGAGAACAACACTTAGTTGAAAGGGAGGTGCATGTTCATCCGTAGACAAATCCAAATGTCAATCGCTAGAGGGAGGTCTACCAATTGAGGTGGATTGTTACTCATAGTGATTTTATTTATTATCAAGTATTTTGGTTCAAATCATACTTTTATATTTTCTTATTTAGTCACCATTGAGAGTAGAAGATAGTTGATAAAGTCTAGAACCCTTGTTTTTCTTGTCATTTTGATGATGTTGCTTCTTTCAATGATTAGATTTATCCTTCTATAGGCCACTAGGACTTTATTACATGTATAAAAATAGATGATCACTGCAAGATGCAAGAACACATCTTAATCTCTAATCAAGAAATCAAAAACATATTTAAGATTAGGTGGTACATAAAAATCTCATAGGGATACTCTAATTGGATGAAAAATAATTACAAAACATGAATATGCACTACCAAGCTTAGCAAGAATAACATATACCACTTTCTCGTCATTCTATTCTATATATTATGATATTCAAGCAAAATTCCTTGTTTTAAACTTAGACAAGCTTAAATGAAATATAGATCACTATGATTTAAACAATTCAATTGGTTTTCAATATAGTGGGATTGAATTTCCTTGCATTTACCAAAAATGGTTTCCATCTTTTTCCAAGCATAATCTAGTTTTCCAGCTCCTTGAAGGTAAAACTATGATGATGATGGTGGTGGTGGTTAACGTCCACTGAGACCAAATTGGTCTATCGGACCTATAATTTTCTTAGTTTTTAATTCTCTGGCTCCTCGTCTTTCTTGGCGAGATTGGTGCTATAGCTTTCTTTTTTTTCTCTATGGTCTTCCAACTTCCTTTATCTTACATCTCCTTCATTTCTTTTGGTTCTTGGGACATTGGTGTCTTAGCTTCGCGATATATTGTGTTCGTCCTTTTGAAGATAGTCGGAGAAAAAGTTTGGTATACGAGATCTGCTTTGCTATTAAATGAAGATTTATTTTGTGCGGTATTCAAATCCTCATAACTGTTGATTTGTTGGGCGGGGCTTTCTCCCTGCTTGTCTTGAGAGTTGTTTCTTTCTTGCCTGATTTCTTGTGATCCAGAGTTTTATTCCTCTTTGATCACAGTGTAGTGTTATTTTTGTGCTCCTTCCCACCATGTAGATCTGTGGTGGTTTTTTCTAGCAGAATTTTTCTGGGAAGCTTTTGGGCAATTTTTGGCTAGATGGCCTGGCTCAAAGCAGGATCAACATCTGAAGAGTACACTTTCATAATCGAGTTTCTGGTTCCGCACATAGTCTTTACTTGTTAGGTTTATTTCAACTGGGAATCCGGCACTGAAGTCCATTTCCACACAGATGCATGCATAGGTGGTTCTAGCATATTCCTGTATTTTTGGGCACCTACAGTAAAATTTCCCAATTGCATTTCCAATAGCTTTTAGCGAGGAGATATTCCAGAGATGCAAGGGTAGGCTTAGCAATCTCACCCAAACTGGTGCTAACGTTATGACTGTTGTAGAGGGATCGAATGATGGGTTCCATGGCTTCATGAATAGGCTTGATTTTTCCCAAAACCAAGGGCTGAAATCTAGAATACATTGTCTGCTTTCAGGATTTTCAAAATCTACTATAAAGAAACCCCTAGCACATGGGTAGATATTAATTTCATCAGAAATGACAGGCTTCCATACCTCCGAGATCCAATTGTGGAGAGCTATTAGTCATGGCCAAAAACCATTGAACCTGCAAATTAGGGCACTTTCGGAAAACTTCAAGGCCTCATCGAGTGAGGCCTAGACCACCTGGACAGTGGGAGCTAGGGCTTCACTGACGATATGGGTAGGAGCTTGCCCTCCAAAAGCGGATGAGCCAGCAGTTATTTTCGCGAAGCTGGGAGCCTTTTTTTACTTACCCGTAGAACCCAACTGCAAAGAAATAAGACAGAAGATAAGATTAGATCTAGAACCTAGCCACCTAAATCTAGATCTAAAACTATTTAGGTTTAAAAAGAGGATGGTCACCAGTGCCCCACTGTAACCCTAACAATACTGTTTTGTTCTTTATAACATTATTATAAAAATATCCTCCTACTAGGGCCTTTATGCGCACGGATGAACAACATATGCTACATGTTTCAATTCAGAATATGATTCCCTCTGATCAGACGTTGGTTATAAAAGAAATCCTCAAAAGAGAGCCGGATTCTAAGCATTGGTGAATTTTGCAAACGGACTCAGACACGGAGTGCTTGGCAAGGTCCCCTAGAAGAAGGAGTCTTACTGCTGTCTGGATCTCCCGGTAAATAATAGTTGGCTTCTTTTTCAACGGCAGCTATTTTCTTCACAGAGAAAAAAGAGCGCGCTGAATTTTGGCTAGGTGGTTGTAACGAATGGTTCGGTGGGCTTTACCGAAGCCACTGTGCATTCAAACCAGTGCACTGTTCGTTTCTGTTTCCAGTGGCAGAAACGACGGGCTTCCTCGTTCACCGGCAGGGTCTCTGGAAGAAGATCCGATGATTGACCGCAGAAGATCACAAGAGATGGGATTCTTTATTAATACATGTGCTTCATAATTTTTAACGCCTTGCTTTGATTTCTTCAAGGCATCAATAGCAATTTATTTCACAAGGTAATCTAATAAATTATTTTAATTTGTAGCACATCCTCCATATGATGTTTCCATGAGAAGTAGATCGAGTTCTTAAAAAAAATATTTCTTGGATTATCCATATTAAAATATATAGGTAAGATGGTTACAAAACAAAAACTAATTTTCTAGATTGAAAGTTTTATAGCATATTTAGCCACCCCATTTAAGCTAAGATGGTTCTTATTGGCCTTAAGAGATTCTACACTTGATTTTGGCTAACTAAACCCACCAAAAACTCTATAAAAATTCCTACATAAACATTTACTCACCCTTTCCCTTCAACAAATGTGTAATTTACTCACCATTTCCCTTTACAAAAGGTGCAAGTACCTTCAAAAATAAAACTACAAAAAACTCCAAAAAAATTGAAAGTTGTAATTGCTAATGAGGAGACATTACAAGAAAATTATTTCCATAAATTATTAAATCTAGTGAGAAATGGTCTTAACCACATTGATATTTTATAAAAAGTACATAAAGGAATCTTAAATTACACCATGTATGGTGATAACAGAGTTATCATTTGGTCATTATTAATTAGATATTTTTGTTCCAATGGTGTTACGACCACTATCTTGTTATGTATCCCTATTCTCATAAAAAATAACCCTCTATGGTCTTCAAATAGAGTTCATGGACGAATCAAATGCCAAGCCATGTATCAATATAACTATAACTATTCAGGAGAATATTAAATATTATAAGACTTTATATCTAAAACATATCGTGACCATTGAATGATATGACTACAAATGCGTACTAATGCATACTAAGGAGACACATTTTAGCTAAAGGCCTATTACACCAAGTTAATTTTAACTAACTCTTAAGAGTTTAAATATCCTAACACTTATTCCCCATTGGGGATAGTAAGATATGATGCATCAATAAAATTATATTGTAGGGAAGGATCACGTATATATCTATAAACTTTGGGTCCTGCACAATCACTCATTGTTATATCATCTTCACTCTATAGCTAGCACACAATCTATATATTGAATATGTGATATGTAAGTCAAATCTATGATTTGGGCTCTATAGCATGCCAAGGTTTTTTGTGTAAGTGGGCTTATCAAACTAAATAATATCCACATTATCTTGAGGGGGCCCCTCACCAACATATGAGCCAATATATCTAAAAAAATAGAAAACAATAACTTGGAAATTTAAACAAAACATTGTGATCAATTACATGCATATTAATTAACATTTTAAAATAGGTAGATCAATCTATGAACTCACAAGAAGATGGAAGAAAAGAAGCAGTTGTCACGCAAGTAAAATTTCAAGCATAGGTAAAAGATGAAAACTGGTTATGGCACTTGAGATTTGGACATCTCAACTTTGGAGGTTTGAATTTGCTGCATAAGAAAGACATGGTGAAGGGTTTACCACTGATAGAAAAACCAGACAACATATGTGAAGGATGTATCTTGGGAAAGCAACATAGAGAGACATTTCCAGGAGGAAATTCAGTGAGTGCAAAGGCACGTTTGGAAATTGTCCACTCAGATTCATGTGGACCAATGCAGACACCATCAAATGGTGGCAACCACTATGTATTGACCTTCATAGATGACTACACAGGGAAGACATGGGTCTTTCTCCTAAAACAGAAAAGTGAAGTGTTTGAACGCTTTCACCAATACAAGGCTCTTGTTGAAAAGCAAAGTGGACATTGCATCAAAGTCCTTAGGACTGACAGAGGTGAAGAATACATATCAAATGACTTCCTTCGATTTTGCAGGGAGCATGGAATTCACAAGCAATTTACAACGAGATATACACCGCAACAAAATGGTGTGGCAGAAAGGAAGAATAGGACCATTATGGAGATGGCAAGGAGTATGTTGAAGGAAAAGAATTTTCCAAATGAATATTGGGCTGAATTTGTCGCTTGTGCAACATATATCTTGAATAAATGTCCAACCAAAAGCATCCAGAACATTGTTCCTGAAGAGGCATGGAATGGAAGGAAAAAAAATGTCACTCACATGAGAAATTTGGAAGTGTGGTGTATGCACATGTCCCGGATGAGATAAGGAAGTCATTGGATAGCAAGGGGGTGAAATGTATATTTTTTGGATACAGTGATGAATCCAAGGCATACAATCTTTACAATCCATCAACCAAGAATGTCATAATCAGTAGAGATGTGTAGTTCATAGAAGAGGAAGCATGGGATGCAAGTTTAGAGAAGACAATCAATGTCAAAGCATGTATACCACATGAGGACAGAGAGGAATTAACAGCAGCAAGTAATTCTTCAACAATGACTCCCTCTACTCTTATTCAAGCGCAGCAAAGCAGGAAACAAGCAATGCCATCAACAAATAATAAGATAGTTTCGCGAAGCCAAGCAAGTGCTTCTCCAAGCACACCGCAAAGCACAACACCAAGTGACATGTCAAGCCCATCTTCAGCAAGCACAAGAAGACCAAAATTCAGAAATTTAAATGAAATTTATGAGCAAAATGAAGTTGATAGTAGCGCAGGTCTGAATTCCTTATTTACATTATTTTTTCATGTAGATGACCCAATCCACTTTGAATATGCAGTCAAAGAAGAAAAATGGGTTGCAACAATGGAGGAAGAAATAGAAGCAATAGAAAGGAATGACACATGGGAGTTAGTGAGCCTTCCTAAAGGAAAACATGTTATTGGAGTGAAGTGGGTCTATAAGACCAAAAAAAACATTGAGGGAAAGATTAAAGGCACAAAGCAAGGCTAGTTGTCAAAGGATACAAGCAACAACATGGAAGAGATTACGTGGAGACGTTCACGCCAGTCACAAGTAGATTAATTATTATAAAAGACTTAGACATAGATGGCTTAATGTCTCTGTGCCATTGAGTAGAATGATACTAGAATAGATAAGCAAAATATCAATATTGATCATGGAATTTTAATTTTGGTGTTTATGATTTAAGAATAATTGTGCAACTGATAATATTTTAATGATGAATTTCACTAAAATTCATTGAAAGAAGAATACATAGCTAGAAGTTAAGGCTCAAGATGATTCAACGATGTACTTAAATTAGTATACCTACTATGTAAATTTTCAACTCCTTAGTTAAAGTGGAAATTATAATTGAAAAGTAATTGGTATCTTGATGAAACACGACACTAATAGTATTGGTAAGATAGCCTAGATCCTAGAGGGATGTTGAATAATCTCATTTCACAGTTGGTATTTATTTTTTAAATAAGAAAATTAAATTGCTTTTGTTGGGGAATGTTGACATGAATGTTTATGGTGTATTATTTCTCTATATTTGTTATGTATGATTCACATTCTATGTTGTTATAATATGAAGTTATATTGACATGTGGTTACATTTATCATGTGATGGCATGATATATCTTGGATACATATATGTTGATGTATAACTTATAATTGTATGTTATGGTATGAAGCATGTGGTTATTCCATGTAGATTTTATGACATGCATGAGCATGCAATTTTTACTATTTAGAATGTTAGGATAACAATGATGTTATGCTCCCATGATGCCATGAAATATTTCGCATGTGGATTATTTTCTATGATATTATGATGTTACAATTAATGGATTGGTTGCATGTTGAGATTTGGTGATTGACAAGAACTCCACTAATGAGCTGAGAGGGCCAATTTATTTAATGATCTCGTGGGAGCCCATACCTACAAGGGAGAATATGTAACACCATATGGGTTGGGGACATAATAAATCAACAGTACATATTCCAATGGTTCCTTTGTCTTGTACAACTCTTGATGGATAGCTCTTGAAGGGCTATGGGACCATCTTGAGGAGGTTGGGTGCTTGATATTGGATTGGGATGTCGAAGTCTAGTGGTGGTGTATGGACTTCGATGCCTGGGGTTGTTTACCTTAGTGAGCCTGGAGGGAGTGATTGAACCTTGTGAGATTCCCAGAGTCATTGAGTACTAGGACCAGATGCCTACCTTGGGGTAGATGAGGCCTAAGCCTTGGTGTGAGCCTTGGGGCAAGCCTTAGGCTATGGTATACACTGATGAGACTTGATGCCTCGTTCTGAAAGTTGGGAAAAAGGATAGATGTTCCTTGGGATTTCCCTAATGTTGTGAAAACTTTTGATGCCTGCTGGTATGCTAGTTCAGCAAAGGGTGTAGGGAAAACATGAAATAATAAATAACTAAATAAAATATAATAAAATGTGAAGTGATTCAACTTAAATTTGGGACGAAATTCCTTAAAGAGGTGGAATATGTAATGCCCTTAAATAATAATAATAATAATAAAATAAACAAACAAAACAATAATAATATACAACTGAATTAATAATAAATAATAAAGAAAATATAATAATAATAATAAATAAAATTTTAAATAATAAAAATAGATTTTAAATAAATATATATATAAAAGTAAACTATAAAAATAGTAAAAATAAGTAAAGTTTACAAAAAGTTAAAAAAAAAGAATAAAATAAGAAATAGTTAAATTACAAATCATATTGAATTAAGTAAAACTTAAAATAAAGAAATAAAATTTGGCATGTTCACAGATGGGATGTTTTTATGTGTATCCCTTTCTATTTTTGGAAATGTTGGTATATTTAATAGACGATGAGCAGGATGAGATTATTCATTCATTATTTGGAAGAAAAGTGTCATGAGACGAAGGATTCCCTGATAGTAGTACATTGATTGAGGGCTCGGGGTGGCCAATTGTAGAAATATTACATGTAGCTGAGCCTACAGTTGGGTGGAGGGTCGTTCCCAAAAGCTTTGTTGCAGTTATCGAGATTCAAATAGCATTCAACTCTGAAATCATAAGGAATATCGCCAGTACAGGTAAGTTGTCTCTGCTCGTGTTTTTTGGAAATTATATGCTAATTAAGTTGAATAGTGTGTGTTGATGATTATTCGCATAAATTTACACAATTAGTTCTATGTTTTATATTCGGGTTGTTACATGTACTAACTCAAGCATAGGTCTTCTTAGAGTGAGTACACACCCTTCCTACATTGTAACAAGTAATCACCATTTTTTTCTCTACTCCCCTTGTTAGTTGACTTTTAGTCATATTTTGGAGTTTAACTAATTTGAAGTGGTTAGCATTTTGCATTTAGCTTTATTGATTAGTTATAAACAATTTCTAACACCAATTACCTCCAATTGACTCCATTTTAGGATATTTTTCTAGTTTTGGGTCTCCCAGTCTGTCTTTGACTTGTTTTATAGTTGGGGAAGTCTTTTGAATTATACTAAGTGCATGCACATGGATCCCCAACCTAATCGAAAATCATTGGTCTCCTGGAGAGTCTCTATATACAATTTCAATCTTAATATATCATCATATTTTATGAGTAACTCGAATTGTCTCATTAGTTTATTAGCCAATTTCTCAATAGTTTATTCTTTCTTCTTTCTTATTATGCAAATAACTAGTCTAATATTATTTCACACCTAGATCTTATAATTGTGCTTAAATTCGATAATGAATACCTCATTAATTGGAAGAATCTACTATTAACAATGTTTTAAATATAAACATAGATGGATTTAACTATTATTATTGCAATTGTAACTTCCTCTATCCTATATCCATATATAAATTTCACTCCAATTATATAATAAAAAAATAAAATAATTTTTTTTTTTATCGTAAATTATCATTTATAAAATTCATTAAATATGAACTTAACTTTTTTACATTTAAAAATGTAAATCCCACTAGTGTGCCCATTTTATAATGATAATTGCACTAAAATGTTCTCAAATCATCAAAAACATGGTGTGATACATTTATACATATTCACCATTTATGGTGCTCTTACTTAAATTCCATGCAAATACTTATTTCCTAGATTCCATTTTCAACATCATTTGCATTTACACATAGTAAAGGTAATATATTTGTTATACTGGTCCATTATTTTACCTTCTTTAAAAGATATCTTAATCAGAGTAAAGCTCGTGCATGAGCGCATCGATAATTATGATGGCTTCACGAAAGGGATGAAAGGGTGTTTGTTTTCTTATTATAAAACATCATTGAACAATGACTAGGACATAGTCATTGAAATATTATTGAAATATTTTCTTCATTTTGTAATTTTACACTAAGATATTAAAAATTATAGACTATGTGGAAAGTATTTATAAGTTTAGAATTAGAAAAAAATTAACACTATCAACAAATCTCTAAAATTAACACTATTAACCAATAATGACATGGGTACGAAGATAGACTAAAATGGCACTCATTATTTTGGACGTGGAGGGGTAATGAAATCACAATATGCCATTTTGGAAAGTTGGATCACATTATGATTATGATTACAATTAAATTTTATTGCCATTGGGAATTTTACTATAAATACGAAAAAGAACAACAATCCTTTAGTGTTGGTATTAATGGTGGGTGACACACCACATCTTTTTTGGATATCACAATTGATGTCTCTTGCTATTATTTTCACATCAAATATTGCAAGTAATGTGTTCTTAAAGGTTGGTAGAATTGGCTAGTGTGTGTAAGTGTACATGGTACACCATGAAAAATACATTCATACGAAATTTTAGTTGTTATATTAAACTCTTTGGTGCACTAATATTGCAGTTGAGCACCCTAAATTTTATGGCTTGTAAAAGCATTATATAGCAATGTGAGCCAGAGAAACCAGGTTATATTGAATGGAATATCGTTACGTTGAATGCAATATTTTAAGTAAAATTAAAAATAAATCACTTAAATACTAATTTTAAATTTTATTTACTAAAAGTATAAATAAGAGGATAAAAATCAATCTATCTAGTTTCTTGTTCATAAGGAGGTATGGTTAGTTGAAAATAACAGAGAATATGTATTATTGGAGAGAGTTTGTTTTACAGTTGTGTGTCATAGATTAGGATTACTTCTTATTTTCTATGTGTGAGTTCTAGTCTCCCTAAAATGATGTAAACTTATATATTTCTGATTTTTATGATTAATTGAATAGAGCATTTTGCTTGGGCAGTCTCCAAGTGCATCTTGCTCACTTGTGAGCTGCTAGTTTTAGAATATAAGTTTCATCTTCCATTTTTGACATGGTAGTAGAGCAGGTGAGCCTTGGTGGTTGAAGTGAGTGCTTTAGTGACAGAATTGAGCCCCGGTGGTTGGAGAGCCCCAGTGGTAGTGCAGAGCCTTGGTGGCTGGATTCGAAAGCCTTAGTGGTTGCTGAATCATGAGCCTTAGTGGCAGTGTAGAGCCTTGGTGGCTGGATTTGAGAACCTTGGTGACTGAAGAGAGGCATTTTTTTTCTCTCATGCATAGTTGGAGTAGCGCGCAACTTTTCCCTTGTTGACATGTTGGTTAAAGAAAAGAGCAACGCGGAATTTGGGGTCTATCCTAGTGCAGATAAGCCTGAACTCACACTGATTTCGATCAGTGCGGCCAGAAAGAACGGATATGATACCCAAAACCCATGTTGCCACAGTGGTGAGATGGAATATCCTGGTAGATTGCTGGTAGGTTGTTGTAGTGGTGAGTTGGCAGATCTTGGTAGATTGTTGGTAGGTTGTTGCAGTGGTGAGTTGGCAGATTGTGAGCAGGTGAGCTAGATCATTGATGTGTGAGTTGTGGACCATGATCGCTTGAAGCCAAACACTTGAAAGTTTGAAGCCAGTGGGTGAGCTAGACATTGAGATTGCCTGAAGCTGTCGGTACAGAGCCTATATTCTTGTAGAGTCTGAAGACCGAGAAATTACCGATGGTGCCTCCACGTAGGAGTTGGTAGATCACCAACGTGGTTCAAATTACAGTGATGTGGTGTTGATCCGGTCTTGTTGTAGGTAGAGCTTTCTTGGTAGATCGTTGACATGGTTTCAAATTACAGTGACCAAAAAAAAAACGTGGGTCGTGGTGGATGCTTGAGCATATATGATTTTGCCTGGTTTGGTGGTGCAGTGAAATGGTGCTGATCGAATGTATGAGAAGAATTTTCACAAAGATACTATCGTGTGTGCACTTGCGACTATAGGGTCAATTGAATGGTGTGGTGATCGTAGCTTTGTTCTACGGATAGAGACTAATGCAACTATTTTCTATTCGAAGGTTGAGATTGATGATCGCATGGTAGATCGTATTGGTGGTTAGCTATCATGTTTTCTGTAGATTCTTGTTTTTGTTTGGAGGCTACAATCAAATGAGGATTCGAGATCACTCTAATTAGCTTGAAGATCTCCTCAAAGATCCATCCCTTTGGTACATTTTTTTAATTTTTTTCGACATTGCGATTGTCGATGTTGGTGTAATTTTGTTGTTGGCAAAATCGATTGTTGGAGATTGAGGATGTTTAGGTAGATCCATAGATCGATCCTATCACAATGAATAACCATATGGAAGAAGTGTACTTGAATGAGATCGGTAAGCTCAATAGGTCGAACACACAAATTGGAAGTTCAAATTGTAGACACTGCTTGAGGGTTCGAGTGTGTGGGAAAGTATAAATGGGGATGAACCGAAGTTGACTATAACTAGAGGAGGAATAACTGCAACAATCTAAGATTGGAAGAAGAGGGAGAACAAAGAGAAGGTGCTATTAAAGATGTCAGTGAAGGACAACATCATCCCTCACATCAGAGAGTGCAAGTCTACCAAGAATATAAATTGCCTACTTTTCCTAAAGAGTAATATTCTCTCCATCATAATGGGGGAAAATGAATCGATTTTTGCATACATCTCTCGAATCACAGAGCTGAGAGACAAGTTAGGTGATATAAGGGAGAAAGTGTTGAACACTGATCTTGTAACAATTACCTTAAATGGTATGACTGATGATTATCAGATGTTGATGACAAGGTTGATAGCAAGGGAGAAGGCTCCCACCTTTGAAGAAATTATATGGATTTTGATGCAGGAAGAAGAGAGGTAGATGAATTTGAAGCCTCGGAATGCAGATCTTGCATTGATGGTGAAGAAAAAGCCTTTCAGAGGGAAACCAAGAGCACAACATAAAGGCGGTGGTACACTTTAGAAAAATCCTTTCCAAGGTATGTCTTCGACCATAAATGATTCAGGAACCAAGTATTTTCATTGTGGTAAATCTGGTCACATTGTTAGAAATTGTTATAAGAAAAATACTGATGAAACTCGACAAAAACAGAAGAGATATACATGGCACTTTGCTGATAAAAATCAGAATCATGATCTCAAACTATTTTCGTTTGATTCTTCTCTCTTTGTTGAAATTGATGAAGTCAAAACTTGGTTTGTGGATTCTAGAGATTCCACTCACATGATAGGTAATAAACACTAGTTTTACAGTTTTAAAGAGACTAACAATGGTGCTAACATCTGCCTTGGTGATGACAAAGCATACCAAATTAAAGGGTATGGATACATTCCTATGATATTGCCTGATGGTAATATCAAACGCATCCAGAATGTGATTTACATACTCGGTATTAAAAAGAATTTGATATTCATATCTATGATTGCAGAGCGAAACTTGAAAGTAGAATTTTATAAAACCTATTGTATCATAAATGTTTTATTGGATCACCATAAATGAGTCACATCAAGGATACGAGCTGGAGGACTGTACAAGTTGAATGTTACAAGTATACCACACCAGGCTTTAACTTCAACAATGATGACAACAAAGAATATTTGGCATCAAATATTTGGACACATCAATCTTCATGACTTATTGTTGCTACAAAAATTAGGTATGATTAATGGACTCCCTATTTTAAAAAATGCACATGTTGAATGTGAAGGATGTGCACTTGGAAAGATGCACATGGATGAATTTCCCTCAAATTTATATAGAAGAAAAAGAGATATACTCGAACTTGTGCACAATCATATATGTGGAACGGTGTTCAAAAGGTCATTAGGAGGAGCTTACTTTTTTTTTATTTGTTGATGATTTCACAAGATATATCTGGGTATATTTTCTCAAAAAGAAAAGTCACACTTTTGAATATTTTAAAGAATGTAGAATTATGGTTGAAAAACGGACAGGGAAGGTCATCAAAATTATTCGCTCAGATGAAGGGGGTGAATATAAGCTTGGAAACTTCATCAAATATTGTAGGGACCATGGAATAATTCAATAGTTTACAGTACCCCACACTCCACAACAAAACAGGGTTGCAGAGAGAAAGAACAAAACTTTGGTGGAGTGTGCACGCAACATGTTGAAAGGTAAGAACCTATCTAATGGTTTTTGGGCAGAAGTTATTAATATTGCAGTCTATTAAAGAATAGGAGTGCAACAAAAAAACTTGATCTTAAGACACCATTCAAGGCTTTATATGGTTTTAAGCCTATAGTTAGTCATTTATGAGTATTCGACTCAAAAGATTTTGCACATATTCCTAAGGAGGATAGGAAGAAATTGGATACTAAGGCCATAAAATGCATATTTGTAAGGTATTGTTCTGAGTTTAATGTATACAAATTGTTTAATCCATCTACTCACAATGTATTGCAAGTAGAGATGTTATATTCCATGAGCAGGTTGATGAAGGGAACATAGACAAAAGCTACGAGGAGTGACACATGCATTTGTTGATTGAATATAACAATGAGGAAATTAAGGACAATCATGTGCAACAACAACAAAAAAAAGAATAATCAAGTGATGGAGGTACAGTCAACAATCCAAGTCCATTAAGGAGTGGCAAGATAGATTTGAGGCAAGTTCACTACCAAGGAGATCAGGTAGGCAGACTCAATTACCAGCAAGGTATAGAGACTATGCTCTTATGACCAATATTTTAAATGTTGTTGAGCCCTTAAATTATAATGAAGCAAGTCAGTATGATGAATGGATGACAACTATAAAAGAATAATATGAGTCCATAATTAAAAACAAAACCCAAGAATTAGTTGAACTTCTAGAAGGGAAACAACCCATTGGTTGTAAATGGTTATATAAACTTAAGTTCAAAGGAGATGGTAGTATAGGCAAATATAAAGCTAGGCTAGTAGCTAAAGGGTAACTGCAAAAAGACGGTATAGATTATGAAGAGACCTTTGCTCATGTAGCTAAGCTAAACACTATTAGAATGTTAATAGCCTTAGCTGCAAAGCATCATTGGAGGGTACACCAACTAGATGTGAAATCTTCCTTTTAAATGGAGAATTGAAAGAAGAGGTATATTTAACACAACCTAAAGGGTTTATTGAACAAGGGAAGGAACATTTGGTCTATACATTAAAAAAAATATTGTATGGATTGAAACAGGCGCCCAGATCGTGGTATGAAAAAAGGACTCTTTCTTCTTGTAGAATGGTTATAAGAGGAGTAAAAATGACCCAAATTTGTATACCGTGTTTGATTTAAAGGCGAAAATTGTTGTGATTTCTTTATATGTTGATGATCTAATCATTACTGGAAATGTTGATGAATTGATTAAAGAAATCAAAGTGCATATGTCATAGGTTTTTGAAATGAAAGACATTGGAGAACTACATTATTGTATGGGTCTTGAAGTCTGAAGTGATTATGGCCAGACTTTTCTCACTCAAGGAAAGTGTGTCAGAGGATTATTGAAGAAATTCATAATGGATCAGTGTAAAGTTGCCTCAGTTCCTTTACAACGAATTGTGAAACTTCATAATGGTGATAGTTCTAAGGAGGTGGATGCTACACTGTATAGACAACTAGTTGGAAGTCTGATTTATTTGACTACAACTAGACCTGACTTAGCTTTTTCAGTCATTGTGTTGAGCCAATTTATGTCAAAACCTCTTGAGAATCATTGCCTGGAAGAAAAAGGCGTCTTAAGGTATCTTCAAGGAACCTTCGACTTTGGCATTAAATATATTCATTCTTTTGATGTTAGATGAGAGGTTTTTCATATTCAGACTGGGTTGGAAATCTTGATGATTGAAGATCCATAACAGGTTATGGTTTTAGCATTGGGTTTGGGGTCATTTCTTGGATCAGCAAGAAGCAGAGTATTGTATCCTTATCTTCAACAGAAGCAGAGTATCAAGTTGTATGTGCAACCACTTGTGAAGCAATTTGGTGGAGGAGACTTCTTCATGATGCTGGAGAAGAACAAAATGTGACAACCAAAGTTTAATCAAGCTAGAAAATAACCCTATGTTTCATAAAAACACAAAACATATTGATACTCAGTTTCACTTTGTTAGAGAAAAGGTTCAATATAAAGAAATTTTCATTGAATATTGTAACACCTATGAGAATGCAACATATATCTTCGCCAAGCCCCTTGGGAGGATTAAATTTGAATTGTTTAGGAAGATGTTAGGTGTGCAAGTGAACCATTTCTCCATTAAGGGGTAGAGTTGAAAATAATGGAGAATATGTATTATTAGAGAGAGTTTGTTTCACAATTGTGGGTGTATCCTAAATTAGAATTAGCTCCTATTTTTATGGTGCAGTTCTAATTTCCCTAAAATAATGTAAACTTATATATTTTTGATTTCTATAACTAATTAAACAAAATGTTCTACTTAAACAGTCTCTAAATTCAAAATATAAATTTTATCTTCTATTTTATTAATATTAGAAATATTTTTTTAATATAATTTGTAAAATTTTGTAATAAATACAAATCCATTTTCAAAATGAAAAAGTTAAAAAATACAACTATTTAATAACACCACAAAATGGGAATTGTCATACTACAATAGTTGTAAGCATGAATGCATATATAGCTTGTAGATAACACCACACAATGGGAATTGTCATACTGCAATAGTTGTAAGCACGAATGCATATATAGCTTGTAGTTTGAGTTAAAGTTACAGGTCAATTTTTTTTCGATTATTTACCCCACTATGGTAAACCAAATACCCTAATTCATATTATATGCATATATTAGCGCAGGGTACATCCAACATATAATGCTATTATGTATAGATGTGTGTTTGTATAAATGATGCACCGAGAATTTTTTAAAACATTGATATCTTAATACAGATTATTTTTATTTTTAGAATAAATTAGTTTATAATTGATGTTTAATTTCCATGGTATTGGGTATTTTGGTTAGTTGAGTGTAATAAAGTTTTTGGGAAATTTATCAATATTTTTTTTACGAGTATGTTAAGTTTTTATGATAACCGGTATTTTGTTGATTAAATGTAAGAAGAATTTCCAATAAAAGAAATAAATAGATAGATATTATAATTTAATACAATTCTGAATTGAAATAAATAATTTACATAATATTAAATATTCAATTATATATAATAATGGTAATTTTCTTGTTACTAAGAATAGTTAATTTCTTGTATAATAAATTCATAAATCTTCTAAATATCTTAGAGATAATCCATCTAATGTAGCATGAGTGGAGAGGGATTCAATTTCTTCACTTACAAATTAGCATGAACCAAAAAAGATCTAATTCCTTCACTTGCAAATTTTCAATTTTTACTGGGCTAAAAAATAAACCTCTCAACTCAACTAAAAATATAAAAAACATACAATAACTATGATAATAACCTAGCTCCACATTTCAATACATTACTTTTTTTTTTTAATAATGAGGAAAATGGAGATCTCTTAGCTTATGCCAACGAATAAGAACTAAAGGAAGTAGAAATAAATATCGGAGGCTAGATGGTTGGCCCATGAGAATCTACGAAAGTTGATGCTCTCTTTTGGTAAGGGAAGCGGGAGAAGTCAAGAGTCATCTTTGCTTCTCGAAGAAGCAATAATTTTACTCAGACCGTAATGTCCCCGAAGCTTCCTGGGCATCCGGGCATCCGAAGGTGTAATGACCAAACAGTTATATGAATAATTTTCTAAATTACCATGCTAGGTAAATGTGACAACCGGAATTATTACTATTTCATGTTGAAATGTTATTAGTTCAAATGATGGATTAAATAATATTGTAAATAGCCTTATGAGAAAAGTTATTTACTTCCTCTTGTCTAATTAAAAGAAACGGTTGCCAGCAAACAAGGGGCAACCCTAACTACTTTTTCTTTCCATAGAAATGGAAAAAGAAAAGAGACCTGGGTTGTTAAGGAACAGACAAGAGAAGGTAGAGGGACAAGAATCAGAGAAAGGGTACTATGTCTGGTGAGGACCAGATGGTACCAGCACTACTGTGCGTTACTCTGCATCGCTATTAGCGTGCATCATCTTGCTGAAGGCAGTGGCCTGCAAGTGAGCTTGGGGGAGAGAATCAGATCTGAGTGACTGATCTCGTGGTTGGGAGGATAACAAGCTTTAAATGAGTTTCTCCAGTTTGGAAGGGTTCAGAAACTAAGAAAGCGCAGTACAAGTAAGTACATTATGACTACAGTATTTATTGAGGAATTCTTTTAAATCTGTCAAGATTATTAGTGACTGTAAGTGAGGAATCCATAGTAAATCTGTGAAGGCTATTATTAAAAATAAATGAGACTTCATAGAAAATCTGTGTAGATTATCATTAACTGTAAATAAGAACTCATAGCAAATCTACGAAAGTTATTAGTAACTATAATTGAGAGTTCACTGTAAGTCTGTGAGGGTTGTGGTTAATGGTAATGAAAATTAATCACAAAACCTGTAGGACTGTTGCTATAAAAGAATTATATAATGGAACTGGGTTAATCTTTATCTATTTTATTGGATAAGTCTGAATCAGAGAATATCCTGAGAATAACCAGTACCGAATTAAGAAATAGCAAGTAAACATAATGCTGTACATGGAAATCGCAGAAACATGGTTAAGTAAAGTAAACACTGCTATTCCATGCGCGTAATACATAAGACAGTGAACAATAGAAAAGTTCAGTAAGATGAAAACCGGGTTTCACTATAACCTGTATACTAACACATTTAGCAACATTAAAGAACATAACCATAAGATGTAAGGCCGAGGGGCTTACTGGCCTTATAATACGTCTCACGCCCCTATCACGAGGGCATAAGTAACTGGGTTGAGCATAGTACAGATGCGAAACCAAAAAAAATAAAGAAATAACTGAATGCCTTAAGTGACCAAGGCGGGAAATCTAGCATAATAAACTTGGAAAAATGATAGACGACCTGTAAATAAACATTTATATACACAGTAAAACATGAAGTAACCATTGCGGATAGTCTATCGACGGAACCCTGTATATATTCAGGGAAAAAGCATATACATGTATGAACTATAAGACGCGAACGGACTTCTAGGGTAAAGAAGTCATAAAATATAAGATATGCATATACTCGGCGTCAGAACCTACAGAATAGTCCGTAGAAATAAATCGATAACCCAACGGACAAAACCACTGTAATCGCAACCGACATTTACATTTAAGACTACAATGGTTGAAGTAGTTATCCACGAAAAAATAGAAGTATCTCCGTAATACAAGACAGCGACTACTAAATATCGTAAAATCTTTGTGAGAAAACCATGCAACAAGATAAGTAACCAAGAAGCACATGAATGAACTGCTCAAATTCCAGATACATTAACCTTAACCGACAATGCCATATATGAGAGCCAAATGTATATAAATAACAGAGTACATTACAGTGTAGGCCCTGTAATCAAATAATATACCGAAAACACAGTACCAGTAAATGAATAAGTCGACCGATTGGCTTCATACTGTTCAAAAGAAAAGAAAACTCATTATTATACTCAGGTCCTCGAGTAGACTCGAGTAAGACCAGTTAAAACATAAAAACCACCCAGGGTTTCACAATGAATCAAACCCTCTGTAACAACAATGCTGTCGAGAGCTTCACAGCTCGAGTAAGTCATAACGGAGTAGAACAAAACCCCTGGCATGGAAAGAAATGACATTCAGGATCGATTCCAAGTTAAATGAATTAAGAGACCGTGTCTAGAGTACTTACCCGGCATTCGTAGACCGATTAAAACCCTGCAACTCCTGTTGTTGTAGGCTTTCACGCTTGGTACCCTGGACAGACACACATTGCAGCAATAAATCAATCCCATTTTGGCAAACAAAAGATAGCAGAAAATTCAGACATGTTAAAGAAAACAACAGTCACCTGGGGTAACGGAAGCTCTGTCATTCAACGTAGAGAAGTATCGACCTCATCCTCGACCGAAGAGGGTCGTCAACCGAATGCAGGCAGCGGAGGGTTCTAGGCGGAAACCGAATCAAGTCCAAGAAGGCCATGATAGTTTCGACAGAGAACTGTTCAGCGAGGGAGCGTCGTTTCGCAAGCCAAACCTTGCAAATGGGAGACCAAACCCTAGGTAAGCCTTTTCAATCGGCGCGAAACAATTACCACCGTAGATTCCAGACCTCGAATCCTGAACATTCATCACAGGTATGATCCCGAGGTTATGGCGGGCTTAGTTGTGGCATTTACTGCCTTCAGCTACCGTAGCCAGTTTCCCAAAAATCGTATCAGGGGAAATCGCAAGAAGACCAGGTGTCCCCGTCCGGACTACAAGTGGATCGCTTTCCGGATTCACAAGTCGGTCGGAGCATTTTAGCATTAAAGTCAGAGGACAGGTGGTAGCGGGAACGCCAAGGTGGCATGGCAATCCTGCCAAGTCCGAAGTGTCGCAACGTAAAAATCATCGCCACCAAATATTAATGTTAAACTCTTAATACATTATGATTCGCAGGTAATTTTATTACCTCCAGTCAGTAGTAAATGTAATGTGAGGATTGATGCAGGTAGTAAGTAGATTTTTTTTTTTTTTATTTACTATATATGGGTAGTGACTTATGGTATCAGAGCCCAGATACAACACTGTGGCCTCTGGGTAGAACAACAATAACAGACAAGGACACTGTGTTAAAAAAAAAAAAAAAAATTTAGCAAATAGTTATTTCCGATAACATTCTTGAATGTTTCTTTCTGTTGTTGCAATGAAGTACAGGATCCAGGTTTTGAAGACGGAGACATGAGGAGAGCGGATAACACAACACGACGACCTGTAATGGGGCAGGGTGTACCCGGTCCAGAGAATAACCCAGAACTGTGGGTGCAACTTGGAGAGGAAGCCAGAGTTACGAATCAGGCAATTCTGGAGATGGTGCAAGAAATGAAGAACGAGATGGCTCGTCTACGGGAGGACAATGCTCGGTTAACGATGGAACAAGAAAGAATCTTGAAGAGTTTGTCTGACAGACAAAATCAATTACCAGTTAATCCTAGTGCAGAACAATAAAGGATGTCTGAAGAACAGAATCATCACATACCTCCCGAAGGATCAGAGGAACGAGAAGAACGCTCCGATAATGTATTTGACCAGCAAACCTCAAAAAGACAAAAGGTAGAATTACAAGGAGAATTCCGCAAAATTAAACCACCACATTTTGATGGAGAACAAGAGGAAGCGGCGGAAGCCTGGATCATTAATATGAACAAGTATTTTAAGCTTTATGAGTATGATAACAACCTTAAAGCACGACTAGCTATTTTTCAGTTACAAGGGAAGGCCACCTTATGGTGGGAGGAGGTGAAGATAGTAAAAGGAGTCACCGAACAGAATATTACATGGGACAGTTTTCAAAGGTTCTTTAAGGAGCGGTATCTAACGGAACGCTTCTATGATGAAAAGGCGAGAGAGTTCCATGATCTGCGATTAGGACAGCAGACTATGGACGAGTTCATCACCCACTTTACTTCTTTACTTCGTTATGTGCCATATATAAGGGAAGAGAAGGCCAAAGTCCAGCGATTTGTTGGCAGTTTGCCACCATATATGCGAGAGAGGATTGAGTTTGACAATCCAAAGTCGATGGACGAAGTAATTCGCAAAGCTAGAATTTTTTATCAACAAAGCAAACAAAAAGGGGAAACTGTTAACAGGAAATGGAATGAGAAGAGAGGTTTTAAGACCATTGGGAACAACAAAGGCAATCATAGCAATGGTAGTAAGGGAAATGGCAAAGGAGCAAATAGCAGATTTGCATCCAGAACTACCTCTAAGTTTAGAACTACAAATGAGTCCAAGGTCAGCGAACAGCACCCAAGAATAGACAATGAAGGTACAACAAGACCCCCGCTGCAGTGCTGGGGTTGCGGGGGACCTCACTACATTAAATATTGTCCACAGCGAAAAGGAACCGAACAATTATCCCAAATTCATGAAGCTTTAATAGTGGGCGAAGTTGGTCGCAGTATACCCAGGATTAACGCGGCTCTGGAAGACCGTCAGGCAGAATATCAACCAACCATGGTTGAATTCGAAGGTAAAATCTCAAACCTTACCATATCTTTTTTAATTGATCCTGGGGCTACGTTAAGCTATGTGAGCCCAAAGGTAGTGGAACAATGTAGTTTACAATCTGTTAAATTTAAAAATCCTTGGCTAGTGCAACTAGCTACTGGAGCCAAGCGACGGGTAACAACCAAAGTCAATAATTGCTCATTTACCATAGCAGACCAGCCAGTGAAAGATGATCTGAACATACTCCCTCTCGGCTCCTATGACATCCTAATCGGAATGGAATGGTTAGAAAAGCATTGGTCATTAGTTGATTGCAAAACCAAAGTTATTTACTATCGAGATTAGCAAGGGAACAGGAAAGAAATGCAAGGAATTAAGCAACCAGTGCAAGTTCGCCCGATAACTACAAACCAACTGATAAAATGCATACGGAAGGGGTGTCAAGTTTACGCCATTCAAGTGGGATATGCAGATTCCAAGGATAAATCGGCTTCTTTGAACAGCATTCCTGTAATACAAGAATTTACAGATGTATTTCCAGAGGAAATTCCTGGACTACCACCGCGAAGAAATATAGATTTTACCATTGAGCTAGTACCTGGAGCAGCACCAGTATCACGAGCACCCTACAGAATGAGTATACCTGAACTGACAGAATTAAAAATGCAGTTGCAGGAGTTATTAGGCAAGGAGTACATTCGCCCTAGTGTGTCTCCATGGGGAGCTCCAGTTTTATTTGTCAAGAAGAAGGATGGTACTCTCCGGATGTATATCGATTACAGACAATTGAATAAGTTGACCATCAAAAATAAGTACCCCTTACCTCGGATTGATGAACTGTTCGATCAAGTGAAAGGTGCAACGGTGTTCTCCAAGATCGATTTGCGATCAGGATATCATCAAGTCCGAATTAAGGACGAGGATATCGCTAAAACAACCTTTAGAACAAGGTATGGGCACTACGAATTTGTGGTTTTGCCATTTGGGCTAACCAATGCCCCTGCAACTTTCATGTGTTTAATGAACATCATTTTTCATCCATACTTGGATCGGTTTGTGCTGATATTCATTGATGACATATTAATATATTCACGTACAATCGAAGAACATTATGAACACCTTCGAATGGTATTACAGACCCTTCGAGAACACCAGTTGTACGCGAAATTTAGTAAGTGTGACTTCTTTAAGGAGGAGATCCAATATTTGGGTCACGTGATCACAAAAGAGGGAATTGCAGTGGATCCAGAAAAGATAAAGGCCATAATGGATTGGCCTGTGCCAAAAGATGTAGCGGACGTCCGGTCTTTCATGGGATTGGTTGGTTATTATAGGAGATTCGTGGTGGAAGGTTTCTCCAAAGTAGCTTTCCCCATTACCTCACTACAAAAGAAAGGAAAATCATTCCATTGGACCTCGAATTGCCAGAACAGTTTCGAGCAACTGAAGCATCTGCTCACCACGGCACCTATTCTCAGTATAGCAGATCCTAATAAGGATTATGTGGTCTGTACAGATGCAAGTAAGGAAGGATTGGGAGGAGTCTTAATGCAAGAAGGTAGGGTGATTGCTTACGAATCACGTAAATTGAAAGAACATGAACAGAGATATTCCGCCTATGACTTGGAACTGGCTGCTGTTATACATGCCCTGAAGATGTGGCGGCATTACCTTATGGGCAGTAAATTTCTGCTGCTCACCGACCACCATAGTTTGACCAACTATTTCAGCCAGCCTACTTTAAACGCTAGGCAAGCGCGGTGGATGGACTTTCTAAGCGGTTTCGACTTTGATATAAAACATTTACAAGGGAAAGAAAACAGAGTGGCAGACGCTTTAAGCAAGAAAATACAAATTTTGTATGAAGTTTCCATTAGTGGATGGAAAAACCCCTTTCTAGACATAATAAAAGAAATTTCAGACCAAGATGCAGAATATCAGCAGTTAAAACGGCAAATACAACAATCTGTCAGAGGGGACAATCAACAAGAATATACGATAAATGACGCTGGATTAATCTACTTTAAGGAAAGAATATATGTGCCCAATCAAAGCAAAATTAAAAATCTGATCATGGATGAGTTCCACATCAGCCATTATGCTGGCCACCCGGGTTATCAAAAGATGATAACAACAATCCGGAAGGAATATTTTTGGCCAGGAATGAAGAGAAATATTGTGGAATACTTGGCACAGTGCTTAGAATGTCAGCAAATTAAAGCCAAACATCAGCATCCAGCAGGACTGTTACAACCCTTGCCCATTCCAGAATGGAAATGGGAAATCATCTCCATGGATTTTATTACGGGGTTACCTAGAACAAAGAAAAACAATGATTCCATTATGGTAGTAGTGGACAAATTAAGCAAGGCTGCACATTTCATACCAGTGCAATCTACATACAGAGTTGCACAAATCGCCCACATTTTTATGCAGAATGTGTTCAGATTGCACGGCCTTCCAAAAAAAATAATCTCCGATCGGGATGTGAAATTCACATCAGCTTTCTGGAAGACACTGTTTACTGATTTGGGCACTCAGCTGAACTTTAGCACAGCCTACCATCCGCAAACTGATGGACAGACGGAAAGAGTGAACCAAGTAGTAGAAGATATGCTAAGGGCTTATGTTATGCAACAACCCACACGGTGGGAAGAGTACTTACATTTGGTGGAATTTGCGTATAACAATGGGTATCACACCTCAACGCAAATGAGTCCATTTGAGGTTATGTACGGACGAAAATGCCATACACCCTCCAGCTGGGGAGGGCCTGAGGATAAATTAAGCTTAGGACCTGAAATGCTTAAAGAGATGGAGGATATGGTGAAGAGAGTGCGTGTTAATTTGAAGGCGGCCCAGGATAGACAAAAGAATTTCGCTGATCGGAAAAGAAGATTTAAGGAGTTCCAGGTTGGGGATCATGTGTATATTCGGATTCAAGCCAAGAGAAGTACTTTGCAGTGGGCTGGGTGCGCTAAATTGGCGCCCAGATATTGTGGACCCTTTCAGATTCTGGCAAGGGTCGGACCGGTAGCATACCAGCTGGCTTTGCCAAGTCACATCCGGGTCCATAACGTATTCCATGTTTTAGTCCTAAAGAAGTATGTGTATGACCCTAAGCATGTAATCCGATGGTAGGATATACAAGTGGGGTTATTGTTATAATAAAGATTCAGCAAGAGTTCCATTTGAAATGAAACTAATTCGGAAATTGTGTGATGCAGGTCGAACCGGAAGGAGAAGTACTGGTCGAGCCGCTGAGCATTCTCGACCAGAGAGAAGTGCAGCTGCGGAAACGAGTTATTACCCAAGTTAAGATAAAATGGCGGCATTTTGGGCCTGAGGAGGCCACTTGGGAAGACCTAGAATTGATGAAGAAAACATATCCAGACCTGTTTATGACTGTAAGACACCAGGACGGTGTCCAATCTCAGGGGGAGGAGATGTAATGACCAAACAATTATATGAATAATTTTCTAAATTACCATGCTAGGTAAATGTGAAAACCGGAATTATTACTATTTCATGTTGAAATGTTATTAGTTCAAATGATGGATTAAATAATATTGTAAATAGCCTTATGAGAAAAGTTATTTACTTCCTCTTGTCTAATTAAAAGAAACGGTTGCCAGCAAACAAGGGGCAACCCTAACTACTTTTTCTTTCCATAGAAATGGAAAAAGAAAAGAGACCTGGGTTGTTAAGGAACAGACAGGAGAAGGTAGAGGGACAAGAACCAGAGAAAGGGTACTATGTCTGGTGAGGACCAGATGGTACCAGCACTACTGTGCGTTACTCTGCATCGCTATTAGCGTGCATCATCTTGCTGAAGGCAGTGGCCTGCAAGTGAGCTTGGGGGAGAGAATCAGATCTGAGTGACTGATCTCGTGGTTGGGAGGATAACAAGCTTTAAATGAGTTTCTCCAGTTTGGAAGGGTTCAGAAACTAAGAAAGCGCAGTACAAGTAAGTACATTATGACTACAGTATTTATTGAGGAATTCTTTTAAATCTGTCAAGATTATTAGTGACTGTAAGTGAGGAATCCATAGTAAATCTATGAAGGCTATTATTAAAAATAAATGAGACTTCATAGAAAATCTGTGTAGATTATCATTAACTGTAAATAAGAACTCATAGCAAATCTACGAAAGTTATTAGTAACTATAATTGAGAGTTCACTGTAAGTCTGTGAGGGTTGTGGTTAATGGTAATGAAAATTAATCACAAAACCTGTAGGAATGTTGCTATAAAAGAATTATATAATGGAACTGGGTTAATCTTTATCTATTTTATTGGATAAGTATGAATCAGAGAATATCCTGAGAATAACCAGTACCGAATTAAGAAATAGCAAGTAAACATAATGCTGTACATGGAAATCGCAGAAACACGGTTAAGTAAAGTAAACACTGCTATTCCATGCGCGTAATACATAAGACAGTGAACAATAGAAAAGTTCGGTAAGATGAAAACCGGGTTTCACTATAACCTGTATACTAACACATTTAGCAACATTAAAGAACAGAACCATAAGACGTAAGGCCGAGGGGCTTACTGGCCTTATAATACGTCTCACGCCCCTATCACGAGGGCATAAGTAACTGGGTTGAGCATAGTACAGATGCGAAACCAAAAAAAATAAAGAAATAACTGAATGCCTTAAGTGACCAAGGCGGGAAATCTAGCATAATAAACTTGGAAAAATGATAGACGACCTGTAAATAAACATTTATATACACAGTAAAACATGAAGTAACCATTGCAGATAGTCTATCGACGGAACCCTGTATATATTCAGGGGAAAAGCATATACATGTATGAACTATAAGACGCGAACGGACTTCTAGGGTAAAGAAGTCATAAAATATAAGATATGCATATACTCGGCGTCAGAACCTACAGAACAGTCCGTAGAAATAAATCGATAACCCGACGGACAAAACCACTGTAATCGCAACCGACATTTACATTTAAGACTACAATGGTTGAAGTAGTTATCCACGAAAAATAGAAGTATCTCTGTAATACAAGACGACGACTACTAAATATCGTAAAATCTTTGTGAGAAAACCATGCAACAAGATAAGTAACCAAGAAGCACATGAATGAACTGCTCAAATTCTAGATACATTAACCTTAACCGACAATGCCATATATGAGAGCCAAATGTATATAAATAATAGAGAACATTACAGTGTAGGCCCTGTAATCAAATAATATACCGAAAACACAGTACCAGTAAATGAATAAGTCGGCCGATTGGCTTCATACTGTTCAAAAGAAAAGAAAACTCATTATTATACTCAGGTCCTCGAGTAGACTCGAGTAAGACCAGTTAAAACATAAAAACCACCCAGGGTTTCACAATGAATCAAACCCTCTGTAACAACAATGCCGTCGAGAGCTTCACAGCTCGAGTAAGTCATAACGAAGTAGAACAAAACCCCTGGCATGGAAAGAAATGACATTCACGATCGATTCCAAGTTAAATGAATTAAGAGACCGTGTCTAGAGTACTTACCCGGCATTCGTAGACCGATTAAAACCCTGCAACTCCTGTTGTCGTAGGATTTCACGCTTGGTACCCTGGACAGACACACATTGCATCAATAAATCAATCCAATTTTGGCAAACGAAAGATAGCAGAAAATTCAGATATGTTAAAGAAAACAACAGTCACCTGGGGTAGCGGAAGCTCTGTCATTCAACGCAGAGAAGTATCGACCTCATCCTCGACCAAAGAGGGTCGTCAACCGAATGCAGGCAGCGGAGGGTTCTAGGAGGAAACCGAATCAAGTCCAAGAAGGCCATGATAGTTTCGACAGAGAACTGTTCAGCGAGGGAGCGTCGTTTCGCAAGCCAAACCTTGCAAATGGCAGAACAAACCCTAGGTAAGCCTTTTCAATCGGCGTGAAACAATTACCACCGTAGATTCCAGACCTCGAATCCTGAACGTTCATCACAGGTATGATCCCGAGGTTATGGCGGGCTTAGCTGTGGCATTTACTGCCTTCAACTACCGTAGCCAGTTTCCCAAAAATCGTATCAGGGGAAATCGCAAGAAGACCAGGTGTCCCCATCCGGACTACAAGTGGATCGCTTTCCAGATTCACAATTCGGTCGGAGCATTTTAGCATTAAATTCAGAGGACAGGTGGTAGCGGGAACGCCAAGGTGGCATGGCAATCCCGCCAAGTCCGAAGTGTCGCAACGTAAAAATCATCGCCACCAAATATTAACGTTAAACTCTTAATACATTATGATTCGCAGGTAATTTTATTACCTCCAGTCAGTAGTAAATGTAATGTGAGGATTGATGCAGGTAGTAAGTAGAAATTTTTTTTTATTTACTATATATGGGTAGTGACAGAAGGCTTCGGCTTGGTGATTCTTTAAAGGGTTGTGAAAGTTAATACAGAGTCATGTAAGCAAATTCTTGAGCATCGCCGGTGAAGTAGCCGATTTACAAAAAAAATATTAATCATGACTCTCTGGCGTACATGTGCATTTTGGCCACATCGATCATAATCATTTGAACCGTGTTATTTTTAATATTTTATGCCTTTTTAAATTGCAGAAACAAAGGAATAATTCAAATAAAAATCTTAAACTCATTGACCTCATACACCAGTGGATTGACCTCAAAATATTCGGCTAGCTTTGCCGTACCAATGCACATCAGCAGTGTTGGTGACTTGCACTCTCCAACGAATTCCACCATGTGATGTCAAAGATTCACCAAACATTTGCACCTTTTTTAAGAATTTGATTGATGAAATATGGGTTTAATTTATTTTGATGGGAAATTTTGCAATATCTTGCACTCTGATGGGCAATGTTCATTGAGAATATATTGACTTCGCTGCTTTTTGTTGGATTTTAGAATATTTACTGAACAAGATGAAGATACCTGAAATATATAGAACCTACCCTCCCCAACTTTAGAGTATCAATTCGCTTTGAATCAACGCGGTGACAATGGCATCCTTGGCGTTCTGGCTTGTTTGCATAATCATTGTCATTCTGCACATCTTTCCAATCCATAATATTGCTATTGTTACAGATAAAAGTCACTCTACTGATTTTGAAGCTCTGTTGGCGTTCAAGAAATCAATTGCCAGAGATCCCTTTAATGTTTTAGCCGATTGGGACAACAACAGTTTAAATTATGTGGAACATAAGCACTGTAACTGGTCCGGTGTAGCCTGTGATTCCCTCAACAACGTCATTGCGATAAGCTTACCAGGCCAACAAATTGAAGGCGTCATTTCTCCGTTCTTGGGAAATCTGTCCCATTTGTCTTCACTTGACCTAAGTTCTAACTTCTTCAGTGGCTCTATACCTCCAGAGCTCGCTTTATGCTCGCAACTTCAAATTCTGGAGCTATTCAATAATTCTTTGACGGGTATCATTCCTAGCAGCTTGGGTACACTCGCTGATCTCGAGACTCTTGACCTCGCTGACAATTTTTTTGTGGGAAGCATTCCTGAGAGCATCTGCAACTGCACCAGCTTAACCGTTGTAAGTTTTTCATTCAATAATCTGACGGGCATAATCCCCGAGCACATTGGCAATTTAGTTAAATTGACTTTTTTTGTTGCTTACAATAATTATCTTACGCGAAGCATACCTCCTTCTTTCGGAATGTGTAGTGAGTTAGAAGCCTTAGATCTGTCTAATAATCACCTCCAAGGCTCCATACATCCCGAGCTAGGGCGCCTCCAAAGTCTACAATACCTGCATTTATTTAATAATGCCTTGACGGGCACCATTCCTTCCACTCTCAGCTCCTGCAAAAGCCTTCTTGAGATTGCTGCGTATGAAAACAGCATCAGCTACAAGTGTTGTTGCTCTATAAAAACAATTTATCTGGGAGCATTCCACATAATCTTTCTCGATGCAACTTTCTGGTTAGGTTGGAACTCTCAAACAACCTGCTGACTGGAAGCATACCATCCGGGCTTGGATCCCTTCCATCCTTAGAAAATCTGTCCCTCTTCAATAACAGATTGACGGGAGAGATTCCTGCCAATTTGGGGAACTGTTGTAATCTTACGATTCTCGCACTATATAGTAATAATCTCTCAGGACCCATCCCTCAAAGCCTCGGGTTTCTCTCTAGATTACAAATGCTTACCATCCATGCCAATCAACTTTCGGGTTCTATTCCTCCGAGCCTGTTCAATTGTTCGAACTTGGTTAATATCTCAGCCTCCAACAATCAGTTGACAGGGAGAATACCCCCAGAAATTAGCAAATTGAGCATGCTCAATTTTCTGTCAGTTGGTGCTAATCACTTGTGGGGAGAGGTTCCACCCGCCTTGCATAACTGTTCGCTCCTCCAGAAGCTCGACATTTCCAGAAACAAATTCAGAGGCTCCCTGCGAGGAATCAGCAAGCTCGAACATCTGGTACTGCTTAAGTTATTTGATAATGCTTTCACCGGACCAGTTCCAGTGGAGTTTGGAAATCTTACAAGTTTATATTCACTTGACTTAGGGAGCAATTATTTCAGCGGCTCTATTCCTCCATCATTGGGTTCCGTCACTCACCTTCAAGGACTCTACCTGTACACAAATTCCTTGACAGGAAGAATTCCAGTCAAATATCTAGTTGTAAATGTTGGATTTAGAGACGTCTAATTACAATAATTAGGTTGGACATGCGTGCATTATGATTATGATATCAAATACTGTCAGCAAGATTACATTTATGTAATGATTAAATATGCCAAATAATGTGATTAATTAAGTCATGGAATTAAACGTATTTAAATAAGGATTTGGATACAAATACATATAGAATAATGTTAATCAATTATAATTGTTAATGGACCGATTGTAATTGATTGAAATAATAGCAGTAATAAATTTCTTGACAGCTAAATTTCGGCTGTCCAGATTTCTTGACAGCTAAATTTCGGCTGTCCAGATTTCTTGACAGCTAAATTTCGGCTGCCCTAGAATTGGGATTGCTATAAAAGGGCTGAGTCTCCAAGGCTTGCAATCACTCAAGAAAATTGTCTGCTCCATTGAAGAATTGATACTCTATCAATGATAGCCAGAGAAAAGGATTGCAAGCTCTTGGAAGGATTCAAGAGCCAACAACTCAAGTCAAGACCAGGAGCTTTAGAAGATGGAAACTTTATTATTTCTGGAATCATGATGGCAGTTGCCGTTTCTCGGTTATGTTCTCAGAAATCACTTTATAGTCTCAGTAAAATGAAGGATTAATTGTGATTTCTTTTACTCCTTTATTTTAGATTTTTTTTTTAGACACGACTCATATCTTAATGCTGTGAGGTTAGAGATGCCAATATTTATTCTACATTAGCTATGTTTATTCGGGTTAGATGCCAATATTTGTTTTACTATATCAATGCTAATTCATGGGATTAGAAAAGGGCAGATGCCGTCATTTATTCGGTCAAACAGAAGCATGTAAACTGTGAACACAAATGTATGCATGAGAATCCCCCAAATGTATGCATGAGAATCTGTTTGCGGAATGTATGCACGAATTTTTACTACTGGTTGTATTATGGGTGAATGAAAAGCATATTATGCGTTAAAACTCAATACCAGGACACTTAATATGCAATTGCTGCAATATTAATAATGACGTCTGTCTCATTTTTATGTTTGCGTCTGTCTCATTTCAAGCTGTGGTAATGGTGCTCTGTTTCATGTTAAACCTGGAAATGTCTGCAATGCTTTGAACAACTGCATTGAATACAAACGTTGAATAATTTCATTGGAACCAATTACACTGCATAACGCTGCTTTGATAACATTGCATAATGTTGCTTTGGAAGGCTATCAAGAATTCGTATCACTGAGTTTTAATGGGTGTTAATAATTGGTATCAATTCACGGAGTATGAACGTTGGTGTAAATATATGGAACAATGCTATAGAATATGAACCAGTATTAATATGTGAACGCTACTTTATTGGTATATTACCGGTTTAAATATGTTATATATTATTGTTATATTATTGGAACGAGTTGGAAAAATATTGTTTTTTAAATGTTCCACAACTTACATGAAATGTTGTGAACACATGAAACATAACATAGAATGGTTTATGAAAGGCTGCATACCAATCTCACATACGCTTTTATGCAATAACGTTGCATACCCATCACAAGAACGTGTGAAATGCCTTTGTATCGCTGCAATCCCATACGAAGGAGGAAGGTTTAAGACAATTCGAAACAATTATGAAATTGGTTGAAAAATATTATTTTACCATCTTACCAGACCTTAGAAGTAATTGTGAGTAATTATAGTAATTATAATTTAGGTTATAATAACTATAATTACTATATATATTATGCTATATTTAGGCTAATTATTAGGATTTAGATATTATTCAAAATTGGTATTAACACCAATTAAAGGGTATAATACTGAATTCTAAATTGATTACAATAATGCTAATTAAGGCATAAAAT
>APFE031121160.1:11529-47756 GCA_000404065.3 Pinus taeda | reverse complement strand
CTTATTATTATTATTATGAAATGTTAGATTAAGTCGTTTTTTAATGCATGCAAACAACTATTATTCTACAGGAAACTGTATGTGTGCAAAAAAATGGGAAACATTGGTACTCTGTGAAAATTGATATATTGAATAAAGATGCATGTATGTACATACTAGGTAAATTTAATGCCAAAAAATCTAATATTTATGCTCAACGATGTTCTTACTTATAAGAGAAGAAAGAAAAAAATGATCAAATATCTAAATGACAACTTTAGTTTTGATAAAAATATTTAGTAACATGTTTCAAATGCAAAATAGTAGCAAGTAGTGATTTTTAGGCAAAATAATTAGAAAACATTTGAAATCACTACTATAGTAACACAAATTTTCATTTAACATTAGAATTCATTCGAAATAAAAAGAAACCAACAACTTCGATTAAACTGCACAAGTCAAGTAAAAAAAACTAACACTTTGTACTATCACATACATTACACTAATTAATTAGCCATCATTTACAATGTATCTACAACACACATAAGTACTTTCATTATAAGCTTCACACAAGGAAAATATCCTATCAGTATTATGTTTATAGATCTGTTAAAAGACCTAATGTTTTCAGGCTTCGAATGTTAACCTCTAATAAAATTCTCTTGTTATGGAATTCAATAATATTGAATGTGTATGCACATATGAAACATTGAGATGCAAACTTTTATGTTCCTTACTACACACACTCATCTCCCATAGCTATTATTATTAGCCATGTCAAAAATGTTACACATGACACACTCAATAATTAGTAGTTGAAGATACTAAAGCTAATCACCATCACGTGCATTTACTCTGCACTTTTCCACTTCTTTAATATTGCAATTATACGTGTGATAAGAAACATAAATTTACCATACAAAATAAGTTTGAACTAGTTGTGATCATGATAATCAGCTAAGAAACTATCAAATGCAAATAGAGAATTGACAAAGGTGAATTAGCTGGTTCATAACGTCGACCAAATAATACTGATGTGATTAATTCAGAAGACAAGATTACTACAAAGGTGAATTTGTTTAAAATATTGGAATATTATAGAGATTATGTATTTCTACAATATTACTACCATCCATGATTTAATAGAAATTTCATTGAGACACTGTCGAAACTGCAACCTCAGCCTCGAAGATAACAATTTATGTAATGCAATAGAAGCTTGGACAATAATCCAAGATTTTAAATGCAATTTGAAAAGATCAAACATTACATGATCCCCTATTTGAAATATGTAATCGACTAGAAAAGGCTCCTATAAATATCAACAAATATCTTTTTTCTTTTCCAGATAATAATTTCAAATGCTTGCCGACTCATTTCCCTATAAATCACAAATTGTTACAATTTTGTGTTTGACATATGACATGAAATATTTGTATTAGAGATAAAGATGACATCTATATCTTTCTTTCATTCCAATGTTTGTCTCCTCATTAGTATTTAATTCACAAATGTAACAAGAAAGAGCATGTGTGTGAAAGAAATTTGTCGATGAGAAATTTATGTGAAATGTTACACATTCTGCTATTCAAAAAAATAATTAGGATGAAATTACTTATTTTTTTGTGTCACTAGAAATAAGTTTTTCTCCTCACTGTACTATCTATTTTCAATGCTTGCAAACACATTTCCCTAAAAATAACCACCTCCTACTACTTTGCCTCTAAAACACATTACATAGATAAAGTCGCCATCGAGATTTTATATTGTTCTGATATCTGTCCTCTGATTAAGGGAAAACACCATTGTGGGTAAATACCAATCCTCTCAGCATTCAATTCACTAACTACACACCTACGCACATATTCAGTCAATGTACCCATGCATAGACGAAATGAGAAAAGCACACAAGCATTAAAATATTAAATCTAGAAGCATGATTCTCAAAGCCTTAGAATTGTAATACTAATATATACTTTCAAAATAACATAAATTGATATGTGTGGGATTATAGAGGAAATCCATTATGCGGAAGAATCTCTCAAGCTTTCATTGTGTGAACCTTCACACTCCACATAATCTATTAATAATAAAATAACTACTGGTCTTCTGCCAAGGTGTGAACAAAACTTTCAAGTTTACATTATGCAGACCTCCACACTCCCCACAATATACGAATAACAAAGAAAAAGAAAAAGAATGTAACCTACCTAATTACACATAAATAACCATAATAATAAATTGTACTGGGTTGGATTTCACATGTACTAGCTCCAAAAAAAGTTAAAACACATTACATTTAAAAGATCCTTCTGCACATCCTTCATTCTATAGATATGCATAGCTCTATGAAACTACTTTTCCAAATAGCTACTACATCTGACAGTAGTAAGGTAAGTGAGATTGTTCGTAAGCTAGCGTGTGTAAGGGAAGGTAGCAGTGAGAGTGCTAGCGAAGGAAAGTCAAAAGGTAGCCTAGAGAGAAAGGAACGTATTTCCCGTACTATAAGCGAAATGAGCTAAAAGTTTTAAATAAAAAACAATTTAAATTAATTCTGTCTTTGTGGAATAAACTCATCTTTGCACTCCCCCTAATAAAATAATAAAAAAAGAAGAAGAAATAGGAATGCCTAATTATAGATAAATAACGAAATAATGAATGTGGTGGGTTATATTGTACATATAATAACTCCAAAAGAGTTAAAGCACATTACAATTAAAATATCATTCCACACATCCTTCATTTTGCACATATTCACAACTCTATACAACTATTGTTTAAGATAGCTACATTTGTAAACGTTTTAAATAGAAAATAATTTAAAATTATTTTCGTCTCTGTGGAATAAAATCATCTCTTCATTCTCATTCTCCTACACATGCCCCTTCCTCTGCATATCTTAGATCCATATTCAAAACCCTGTCCTCCACATAGTGAAATATTTGCACAAAGAAACATGGGAGCATTTCATACATTGTCTAGTTTTCACACATAGGCCAAAATTTTCATGGCAAACATTGCTATTGAATTGACTCACATGTAACATGGTTCACGTTTTTGTTTTACAACACAACACTTCTTCTTCACATATATCAAAAACATAGTTTATTTAATTTCATGATATGAGTATCTTTTATAGTCCAACGATTACGATAATTGTTACAGCAAGAGAATTTTTATCCTAACAATTAAAGTAATAGCTTACCATGCACGAAAAATAATAAGGATCTAAGCCATAAATTGAAATCTAAGATCTGAAATCAATTATTCCTCTACATAGTAAAAGCTTTACTTTTAGTCATATTTTTAGTGTCAAAGAACCCCCACTTATGCAAAGAACCTCATTCCCCTACACATAATCCATTATCCCACACATACTCCATCCTCAACACAGTAAAAGCTCCACACATGGAAACATAATAATATTAATTCAAAATTTGTTTAACACCCCCCTCCCACTTATGAAAAGAACCTACATCTGTATCAATTATGGCATGATTGAGAATAGTAGTAACAAAAACATTGTCAATGCAGAGCACCTCCGTCTATGCAAACAACCCTTGTTCTCTTGCATATACCTCATCCTCTGCATAGTAAAAGCTAAGCACAAGGAAACAAAATAATAATATCAATTGGAGATAACATTCCTAGTTACATAGAGCTAATGCTAATCATGAATTCCATGTGTCAGATTGTACGTGTAATAACTCCAAAAGAGTTAAAACACATTCAAATTAAAATATCATTCTACACATCCTTCATTCTACACATATTCACAGCTCTATGCAAATGATGTTCCACACAACTACATATCTAAAAGTTTTAAATGGAAAAAATTAAAATAAAAAAAAAATTCTCTCTCTAAGGAATAAACTCATCTATGCACTCCTTTTCTCCCACACATACCCTATCCTCCGAATATTTAAACTCCATATTCCAACCCTTCTGCACATAGTGAAATATTTGCACAAGGAAACATGGGAGTGTTTCATACATTGTCTAATTTTGCACATACAGACCAAAATTTTGATCACAAAAGTTGCTACTCAATTGAATCATTCATAACATGGTTTGACCTAGTTCACAAATGACCCTCATTCTCCTACACATACTCCATCCTCCACAAAGTGAAATCTCTTCACAAGGAAACATAATAAAAATAATTGGAGATTTGTTAAACCCCCCACCCCCAACCCTATGTAAAGAACCTACAACCGCATTGATTCTTGCATCATTGAGTAGAGCAATAAAATAAACGTGTCAGTTTCAGAGCACTCACCAACGAAATCACCATTCACAAAATTACTTTTATTTTAATTTTAAAATAGAGCAGAGAAGTAATAAAATAGTGTAAGTGTCAGAGCACCCTTGTCTATGCAAAGGACCCCCATTCTCATGTACATACTCTAGCCTCCACACAATAAAAGATTTGCACAAGGAAACATAATAATAATATGAATTAGAGTTTTTTCAATGCCCCCTCCTTGAAGCCTATGCAAAGAACCTACAACTACATCAATTCTTGCATCATTGAGCATAACACTAACATAATTTTATTAGTGTCAGAGCACCCACCAATGGAATGACCACTCAAGAAATTACTTTTAATTGAATTTTAAAATGAATTGTCAGGCATTGAAAAGTACCGAAAATAAAACACCCTCCACTAGGGGAATTATGTCCTATCAAAGCTTCCTCATGAAATAGAAACTTAGAAATAATATTTATTGAAAATTAGGAAATTATTTTTGAATTTATGCAAACATATAAACATTAAGAATTTTCTCAAAACTTTGGTTAAAATCGCAAAAACACAGCCAAACCACCTTGACTATGAGGTGAATGCTATATTCCATGGTGTATTCTAACCCTCCTCCACATAGTGAAACACAAGGAAATATGGGAGTGTTTCATACATTGTCTAGTTTCACACACATAGACCAAAATTTTCATCACACGAATTGCTACTAATTTGACTCACTCATAACATGGTTCAACATGGTTTGGAAACGACCCCTATTCTAATGCACATACTTTTTCCTTTGTACAGTAAAATCTCTGCACAAGGAAACATAATAATAATAATTGGAGATTTGTTCAACCCCCACCCATGCAAAGAACCTACAACTGCATCAATTCTAGTGCCATTGAGTAGAGTACTAACATAATAGTGTCAATGTTAGAGCACTTACCAATGGAATGGCCATTGAAAAAATTATTGCTATTTTAATTTTAAAGCAGAGCAGAGAAATAACAAAACAATATCATTGTTAAAGCACCCCCATTTATGAAAAGGACCCTTGTTCTCCCACACATACTCCATCCTCCGCATAGTAAAATCTTCACAGAAGGAAACGTAATAATAATATCAATTGGAGATATATTCAGTGCCCCCATGAGCCTATGCAAAGAACCTGTAACCACATCAATTCTCACATCTTTGAGTAGAGAATTGACATAACCATTTTAGTGTCAAAGTACTCACCAATGCAATGGCCACACACAAAATTACTTTTATTTTAATTTTAAAATGATTTTCAAGTAATGACAAATACCGAAAATAAAATTCCCTCCACCATGGGCATTATGTTCCATCAGAGCTTCCTCAACCAATTGAAAATTAGAAATAATATTTATTGAAAATTAGGATTTCTTTTTAAATGTATCCAAAAATACAAATATTAATCATTTTCTTGAAACTTTCGTTAAAATTGAAAAACGACAACCATATAATGCATAGTCAATGCAACTTGACCATGAGGCGAATGCTATAGTCCCTGGAGAGGCAAGAAATAATAAGTCATAATAATATCTAACAAAGAGACTATAGTATTGACATCTTATTATTATCACATGTTTTTGGCATCTATAAATTATAATATAATTTCAAGTAGGTTAATATTAGAGTCATCGATCCATCACTTACTGATCCAGGTCTTTTAACTTCAAGGATGCATACAAAATTTCATATAAAAGAGCATATTAAACAAGTAAATTAACACATGAAGAAGAAGAAGAAGAAATCATAAAGAAACCATGAGATGAAAGACAAACAAATGATTTGATTATGGAATTCACCCAGTGTCGGCTACATCTCTAGGCCTTGCGCAAAGTGGGGAGGCCTTCTTTCATTAAATGGCAAAAAAAATGAATTACAAACAACTTTACATAATGGCCCTTATACCTCCAATCTCAGTCATGGACAAAAAATCAAATCTTAGATGCAAAAATCGACATCATCATTGGATTTGTGGCATGAGATCTATTGGAAAATGTAAATAGGTTCAGTATTCATTATTTTACTTGAAGTCAAAATATAATATATTTGTCAAGAGAAAGTGATTTTTTTTTTTATTAAATTGAATTGACTTATTAAAGCATGGGTTTAGTGCTTGGATCAATTATAGGTCAAGCCTCCATGTAGACTTTAGGTTATTGTCAAATTCATGTATTTTTGGGTCAAAGGCTTCTCCATCAAGTCATCCTCTTTAGCAAGTCATCAACTTGGCATTTTCATCAATGTCTTCAATTCAACCTCTTTAGGTCAGCCTAAAATCCATCATCTTTAAGTTAATATATTCATGTTGGCCTTATAACAGTCACACATATTTTCATAATTTCATGTCGGATCATTTGTAGGGTATAACTACCATATATAGAGTCATAAGGTCTTCACATTTTCATCACCACATAAAAGTGTGGATTTCAAAGAAGGAAATTTAGCGTTAAAATCGAGGAAAGATGCTCACATTTCAAAGAAATATTTCATTGACATCTCAAGATATTCTCAGTGAAATTACATGAATTCAGACTACAGAGAGGAGGTCTCAGTGTCTCTATAGGAGCTTAGAAATAATGTTGTAATATAACTACCATGAGAAAGTCCAGTACAATTTAGAGAGTATGATTTCAATATCATTACTAGAAGGAGCTCGGATAAGTGATGGATACATCTCAATTGAATTATAGAAGACATACTTGACATTACAGTGATCACGATTATGGTATTAGTGTAACCATAATGGTGAAGATCTCAATATCTTTATAGTGATGAAATCATGATGAATAAAAATGAAGTCTCATTCCAATTACAGTGACACAGTGAAATATGAATTGATGGAGGTAGTCTCAAGTTGTAAAGGTCTTGGTCGTCTCATCTTTTAAATCTATAGAAGGAAGAATTTGTAACTGGGTTTTCTACTCAAGGGGGGTTTTTCTCTAAAAACGTGCTTACATGCTATGTCATCATCTATTTATTGTTTGGTATTGGTCTCGATGATAAGAAAATATAAATCAAAAGATCTAATAATAATAACAAGAACAACACAAGTTAATATCATAATAAGGGAAATCAATTAACTGCTAAACGTATGCATTTCTCAATATGGTATCAAAGTTAAGGTCTAAGTCAAAGGAATTTTAAAGAACATGTATACATCCTTGATCCATTATCAATTCTGTCAAGATCCCTTAATCTGACAACATAGTAATATTTCAGTGTTGCCACAGAGAGAAACTTTTGGTACTTCTAGAGTGAGAAAATTTGGTCTTTTAAGGGAATAGGTTCTAATTATTTAGGTGGTAACAAAGTCTCTACATTCAATTGATGGAACAATATCTACATGTCAGTAAAGGAAAATTTTGATATTTTGTGAAGGGACTATATTAATATTTTGGTGAAGGCACAATATTTCGGTGATGGCACAAGGCACAATCTCAACATTTACATTTTGGATATAATTTCTCTATATATAACATAAATGACTTTAATGATATGTTAAGTATTCCCACATTTCTATGACACCACTATAACACATGTTTCATATAAAATTCAGTGATAAGTTCAATATGAAGTTTGGTATTAGTCATAGTTATATCATAAAAGAAAGTTCAGTGCTATGGTCATTGATATGTGCAAGGTTGAAACAAGTACATTACTCCACTCGTTGAAGAAACAATGGATTGAGTTATCAAAATTCTAATAGTTGACTCAACATACTCTGCATTTTATAGAAGCCCTAACCAAAACAAAACTTGTCATGCATATATGAAACTGAAGGCAACAAAAGGAATATTTTCTAAAAGCATTTTGAAGTCTAGCCAATGTAAAAAGAAATCAAGTGAGAACCATCAAGATTCTCTTCCATCAAGCTCTTAAATTAAAGGTATGTAAACACAAGGTATGCATATTTATAAGCTTTCATATTTCTATTATATCTAATGGTTCATATAAGCCTTGTTTATAATTAGTCTAGGATTAGGAGTATACTCTCTATTTAACATGTTAGAACCATAATATTCTCCCTCTAGAGTTTACATGTGATCTAGGATTTCAAGTAAAAAGGTCCTATTACTCATTGAAAAAATGAATATCTTATTATTGGATTCCATCCTTCACAATTATGTAGAAGATCTAACTTAAGAAATTAATTAAATTATGTCATAGGTATCAAATGTTGTGCTTGTAAGTATGCACTACAGGTATAAAAGTGTTGGAAATAATACTGAGAGGGGGGCTGAATCAGTATTATCAAATTCTTTTCAATATGCCTTCATTAATTTATTGATCTTTAACTTGTATATAATAATGAGCATGAAATAAGAAAAACAAATAGTCACACCAAAGAACACCAGATATAAGGTGGAAACCCAATGTGGGTGAAAACCACCTGCTGCAATATGTCTCTATCTTCTTTCAATTAGAAACACCTTTTACAATGATTTTGTACTAGTGTAGTCCTTTACCAGTATGCAGGCTGCAACCTGCAGAGAGCTACAACTCTCTCTTGTTTTCTAGTCTCTCCTGGAAGGGAGCTACTACCCCCTACTTATTTTCTTTCAAGGACCACTTTTCATAAATTTTCAAACTGGATCCAAGAATAAATAATCATGCAAATCACCCAATCTCCTTATACAATCAATGAATCACCCAGCTTCTCAGAATGCTCTAAAAAGAAAGATAGTACCAGAAATATAAACCCATAACTCTGCAGCAAGAGATAAAATATAACCAACAAATGTTTTAAGACAGATCTGCAGTTTTTCCTTATCTGGACTGCGTGACTCCGCACCCTGCCTTCTGTTTTCTTGCATATCCACGTAGAGCGTCTTCTGATTCACTACGTATATCTGCAATTCACCTTCTGTCTTGCTGCATACTACTGATGTGCCTCCGCACCATATTCTTCAATCGCATTGCGTACTTCTAAGTACCTTCGCAGGCTTTCCTTTATCGCGCCGCGTACCTTTGATTTTGCTCCACACTTGTTCTTTCGGCTCGCCGCGGGCGTCCGCACTGTGCCCTTCTGTTGAGCCGTGTACCTCTATTGCATCTACGCACTGCGTCTTCGACTGTGCTGCGAGCCCCCGCACAGTGTCGTTATGAGAACCGTGTACCACCGCACAACACCTTACACCGAGTTGCGATCCTCCGCACCTGAACAGTGAAATACCTGCGGACCTTTGATTTGAACTGAATTAACAAACCTTCGAAGAGCCACTGACGATCAAATGCCCAGATCTGATCATGTGCCTGAGAGATCACACACTATAGATTCACTTTCAACTTCACTTCTATATAGATCAAGCTTTTTAAACTGATAACCCAATATTTCAGATCTTAAGATATTCAATTTGCAAAGAAACGCTGGCCAAGTGATCTTCTTCCCTATTTATAGACAAGCCCTTATTCACACCATGGGACAAAACCATCAAAATAACCAAAACAAGGGATCCAAACCGGGGCTAAAATAGATCCTATACCACGGGCCAAAACCATAGGATCATGATCGATGGGCTAAATACCACGGGCCAAACATAAGAAACCTCACGTGAGCACGCTTCTCTGCCTTGAAGTGAGTGAACTGGGGGACCGCACCTTCTGAATGGGTAACCTGCGGGTATGACCGCACCTCCTAGATGACGAACCTGCAGGTCCGCACCTTTTGAACCATTCACCTGCGAGCCTCTTAATTTCCATCATTTTGAGAGCCTGAACAGACCATTTCCACTTGAGTGAGTTGCCATCAAGTACAACACTTGTATCATAGAGCCATACCAGAATCATAATGCCAACAAAAAGATGATGACTTAAGTACCAAGAAAACACTTCAAGAAATCCTTACCAAGTTTTCCAAGGAACATCTCTATGTATGTATTAAACTATACACCTAACAAGATTATCTTAAAAGTATGATTGTCTTATTTTTTACATTTGCATTACATCACTAACATTGTTATGTCTAGCTACATTGAATCATAATGATTCTTGTTTTGGGTGATTCATTGCTTGATAATTCTACCATCCTTACATCCTTAATTGTTTTTTATGGAACCCTAGACATGTTATCTAGAAAAACCTAACCTAAGGGTATGCTATTGATAATGTATAAAACCCTAAAACTGCTTAGGATTATTAAGAAATGTTATTTGAATTTTTATTGATGATGTCATGTTTGGCATTTTAGTATGACCATGAAAACCCTAACATGTTAGGGTTGAAATGATGTCTGAAATCCTGAACCTTTGAAGTTTTGATATTATAGGGTTTTCTTTAATATATTATGAAACCATATAAATTTAGGGTTTGGTTGGTCCTATAAGAAACAAACACATATTTCATTAAAATTGGAATAAAATTGTGGATCTAGAATTTTAAAATAACCAAAAAATTGAATTACAATGATGTTCTTGTAATAAAATTATTCCAATTTTAGTGAAATCTCTGTTAAAAACCCTGTTATGTATTTAGAGTCCTAGGAATGAAACCTTAGGTATGTATCCATTGGTTGAAACCATAGCATGGTCAGTATATGTCTAATATGTTAATATTTCCTGACATATGTTATGCTTATCATTGATGATGAATTCCTAGATATATGTGCTATCCTAAGTGTTAATGGTCATAAGTCCTAGGGTTTAGAAACAATCCCTAGTCAAAATTTGATGGCCTAGGATGATGTTGTTTGAAGAATCTAGGGTTTAGTAGCTAAACCATAGTAGTAGTTAAATTCTCTTATATGTATGACCGTATGGAGTTTATGAATCTATATAGTAATTGTTGAGAATTTGTAGATGGAAATATAGGGTTTACATCAAACCCTAGTTGATGTTGGTCATGATGTTGATTAAGCTATGAATGGTTTTGATTATTGAATCTCATGTGTAACATCTAGGATATGTATGGAGTCTTAGTGAGGAGTCTAATATATGAATTCTAAAAGTTGTTTGATTCATTGAATTGATTTTTTTCTACGGTTTGTTATGTGAGGGAACTTGTCATTGAAAGAATATTGAAACCCTAGATATAATGAGATTGATATCTTGTTGAGTTGTGGATGTGATTTAGGGTTTATAACAAAACCTGGGCAAGAATTTGAAGTATTGAAGTATATTCTATTGTTGATTATGTTTGTAAATGCTTCTGCTATTATAAGTTTTTGATATGGCTAAGTTCATGCTTCTATAATTTTCGTTGTACTTGCTATCAAGTTGTTGAAGATGATTATAAAGTAAAGCTGATAAGATAAGCATGATATATGAATGAATCTGTTAGGAAGTATGGAAGCAATGGAAGATTATCCGATGTTGTAAAGAATAAGTAGAAATCCCTAAGTTAAGACAGAGTCTAGATGAAATATCCCTTGGTTAAGAGGGAGCTTGAATGAAAGGAATCTCCCTAGGATAAGAGTATAGTGGAAAAATAATCCTTGCATAGGAATAATTAGATTCTCTCTATTTAATAGGGAATGACATATATAATTCTCTACTCGATGTTTCATGCACTAGACCAAGACTAGCAACCTTAACTTTTAGTGAAGGCCATGAGTGAGAGAAGAAAATTGGTGAATGCATTTTGAGGTGTTGTTAACAGAAGCAAAGTAGGATCTAATTGAAGAATATGTTGTTGCATATGAGGTAGGAAAGAAAAATATATGACTGAGGAATATTCTATCAAATATTTGATTGATAGCCCTACTATGTAAAGTTGAGAAGAAACATCAAGTTATCTGAAAGACCCTGAAGGTTTGTATTTGATTATGTACATATGAAAGTATTATTGACAAGGGGTTATGTTTATACAAGTGAATCTCATGAAGGTTTTGATAGCATGCTTGTTAATGATCAGTTTGATCGGGAATTATTTTTTGTCCTTGATATGTTGGATCAAGGGGTGATGAGGATTTGTGAGTGAAGCATTTCTTGAGAGGACATCTGGTTGACACTTTGTGTTGATGTCTAGGTCCTGAAGTTGGAAGGGTGGCGTTGGTCATTGAACTTTGATAAGCACATGGATTTCTGGGTTGATGGTTAGCAAGTACCCCTAATGGTATTTAGAGATCCTACAAGCTTAATTCCATCTTAGTCCCACCTAGATATATTTCACTGGTTAGGAATCTAGTCTGTGGCATTATGGTACCTAAATTGTTAAGAGACTAATGAATAGATTGCACTAGTCAAGAATATAGTCCATGGCATTGTGGTGCCTAAAATTCTTCATAGATGATGTGGTTTGAAATCTTCCATGTACCTCTTTGGTTGTATGTAAATATGAATACCTCCCTAGTTAAGAGGGAGTATTGGAAAATGTAACTAGGTTTGGTCTTCATTATTGTACTTGAAGTCAAAATTTAATATATTTGTCAAGAGAAAGTAAAAATAATTTTATTATTAAATTAAATTGACTTATTAAAGAACGTGTTTCATGCTTGGGTCAATTATAGGTCATGCCTCCATTGTAGGCTTTAGGTTATTGTCAAAGTCATTTATTGTTGGGTCAAAGGCTCCTCCATCATGTCATCCTCTTCAACATGTCATCAACTCAGCCTCTTCATTAATGTCTCTAATTAAACCTCTTGAATTCGGCCTAAAATAGATCATCTTCAAGCTAATATATTCATGTCGGCCTTATAATAGTGACACATATTTTCATAATGTCATGTCGGCTCATTTGTAGGGTCGAACTACTATATATATAGGCATAAGGTCTTCACATTTGCACCACCACACACAAGTGTAGATTTCAGAGAAGGAGATTTAGTGCTAAAGCAGAGGAAAAATGCTTGCATTTCAGATGAAATATTTCGGTGACATCCCAAGAAGATTCTCAGTGCAATTATACAGAGAGGAGGTCTCAGTGTCTCTACAAAAGCTCAAAAAGAATGTTTTAATATCACTACAGTGAGCAAGTTTGGTACAATTTCAAAGAGTATGATTTCAATATCATTGTTGGAAGAAGTGGATACATCTCAGTTGAATTATAGAAGACAAGTTCAGTATTACAATGATCGCTATTCTGGTCTCAGTGTAGCCATAGTGGTGAATATATCAGTATATTTATAGTGATGAAATCATGATGAATAGAAATAAAGTCTTGGCGCAATTACATTGACACAATGAAAGAAGGATGACTTGATGCAAGTAGTCTCATGTTGTAAGGGTCTTGGTTGTCTCATCTTTTGAATCTATGGATTTTCCCCTCAAGGGGGGTTTTTCCCTGGTAGCATGCCTATGTGTTGTGTCCTCTTCTATTTATTGTTTGGGATTAGTTATGATGATAAGAAAAGATAAATCAAAAGATCTAATAATAATAACAAGAACATCACAAGTTAAATTCATAATAAGGGAAATCAATTAATTACCAAACCTATACATTTCTCAACATGGAACCAGAGTTATGGTCCTTGAATCATTATTAGTTCTGTCAAGATCCCTCAAGGTGACAACACAATAATATTTCAGTGATTCCATAGAGAGAAACTGCCAGTACTTCTACAGTGAGACAATTTGTTCTTTTTAGAGAATAGCTTCTAATTATTTTGGTGGTCACACAGTCTCTACATCCCATTGATGGCACAGTCTCTACATCTTGGTAAAGGAACATAATGATATTTTGTGAAGGGATTGTATTAATATTTCAGTGAAGGCACGGTGTGTCGGCACAATATTTTCTAAATAGGCACAATATTTCAGTGATGGCACAAGGCATAGTCTCAACATTACATTTTGGATCTAATTTCTCTATATATAATGGAAATGAATTTGATGTTATGCTCAATACTCCCAAATTTCTATGACACCACTATAACACATGTTTCATATAAACTTGAGTGATCATTTGAATATGAAGTTTGGAATTAGTCACAAATATCTCATAAAATAAACTTCAGTGCTATGGTCATTGATATGTGAAAGGTTGAAACAAGTACATTCCTCCACTCGTTGAAGTAACAATGGACTGAGTTATCAAAATTCTAAGAGCTGACTGAACATACTCTGCATGTATGGGATCCATAACTAAACAATGCTTGTCATCCATATATGAAACTGAAGGCAACAAAAGGAATATTTTCTAAAAGCATTGTGAAGTTTGGCCTATGGAAAAAGAAACCAAGTACTGTCAAGATGCTCTTCCATCATGCTATTAAATCAAAGGTGCGTAAACACAAGGTATGTATATTCATAAGTTTTCAAATTTCTATTATCTATAATGGTTCATATAATCCTTGTTTATAAAGAATCTAGGATTAGCAGTGCGCTCTCTATATAACATGTTAGAATCCTAATCCTCTCCCTCTATATTTTACATGTAATTTAAGATGTCAAGTAAAAAGGTCCTATTATTGATTGAAATAATGAACAACCTATTATAGGATCCCATCACAATTATGTAGAAGATTTAACTTAAGAAATTAATTAAATTATGTCCTTGGTATCACAATTTGTGCTTCTAAGTATGTACTACAGGTATAAAAGATGATGACTTAAATACCTAGAGAACAATTCAAGGAATACTTACCAGTTTTTCCAAGGAACATATTTAGGTATGTCTTAAACTATACGCCTTACAAGATTCTCTTAAAATTATGATCATATTATTTTTGAAGTTTGCATTACATCACAAATATCATTATGTATAGTTGCATTTAATCATAATGATTCTTCTTTTCAATGATTCATCACTTGATAAATCTACCCTCCTTACACCCTTAATTGTTTTTATACAACCTGTTAGTTCTTGTCGGTCCTGCCAGACACTAATGATCAAATGCGCTCTTTTAAAAAAAAATGATTGTGTCCTACGTCAGTTTTTTTATAGTTTCAATAGGATTTCAAATAAAATTCCGTCACTAGTTAGTTTATCTAGGTATGTTACTACTCCCTTCATTTCATGGTAAAATTGTCATCTAAGTCATGCTATCACTCATTATGATGATTCATCATTGAAGTGTCTTGATCACGATCTCAGTCATCATCTCATGGCCAGTCATGTTTCAAGGTCCAAATCATGATTTTCATACTCCATTAGATGTTATCATTAGGTCAAGTCATAAAAAAATTTAAAAAGGAGTCATGACATCATATAGGTCATCATTGTGGGAGTAGTAATAGGGAAAATTGTTCTATAATGATCTATAAAGTTCATTTTGATCTTTATTAAGATGTAATTATGTATACTAAGGTTTGAAGTTGCGGTACACTAGAATTTCATATCATTTTGTGAAAAGACAAGGTGGGGCCACATCACCACCTAGGAGAAAGGAGCAAACCATTTTCTCATTCCACCCTCATAAGACATCACTCCACCAAAAAAGTGCATTCCAGCACTCAGAAGATCGAATTCTTGCCTCTATAGAATCATTATTTCTCCCTCGCTGTGTTTTTGGCATCCTTGTTGTGTTTTTAAAAAGGGAGAAAAATAATTCATTTTAGAGGTTTTCTCCATCAATTTAAAGGTATGGCACATCATCAACAGGTAATTGAACTTCGTTTTATCCAACTTCATCCTTCCTTTCATCTATTTGCTCAACAAGAGCCACTGAATCACCCTCTCCTAGGGTTTTGCTGTGCTTTTGGTCTCCTAGTCATTTTACTTCATTATTGTGGTAAAACCATACTTTTTATGCTCAAACATCCTCCTTTATAGTCCATATACCTTCCCTAACCTTTTCCCATGCTCATTCTCCTAATTTCCCTCACTTTCCCACAAACCCTAGCCTATTGCTATACTTTTGACACTTTCCTAGGCTAGGGTTGTGTTTTGCACTTTCCTACCCCTTCCCCTCACTCATTCATAGGAATTCAATTGCCTACACTCCCTAACACCTATACCTACCCCCAAAAAGTTCCCCAAGAATTTAGAAATCCCTTAACCCCTTCAAACCCCTCCATCTACAAGATTGTCTCAAATCCCTTGTTTTCCCAAAACTAAACCCTAATTCTTCCTCCTAGTGCACTAGGGTTTCACCTTGGAAATAGAGATCACACACACTAACAAGAATAAGTACAATAATTGAGGACATGTCTCAATATTTGAGCCATCTCAAAATCAAATAGATCAGTGCCTCACAAACTCATAAAACGATCACTTGTAGCACACAAGAATGGTTTTGGTTCAAAGTATGTTTTTGACCAAATGGAGATGAAATTAACAAAGTGAAACAAGTTTATTTCAATAATAGAATAGGGAAAAACATATCCTTCCTTTTTTATCATATATTTGGAGATATGGAACTTTCTTGGAGGCTTATGTTAGAAAATAAAAAACTTTCAAGTTAATTTTTTGTTTTAGATATGATTTTGTGGCACAGATTCCGAAAAAATGAAAATGAATTTCCAGAAAATGAGAGAGTTTTTTTATTAAAAACATCCTTATATAGAAAAACCTCTCTCTATTTTCCAAACCTTATTGTGGTTAGAGAGATATCTCTCCATATTTGAGCCCTATTTTTGTAGAAAACCCAGAAATTTTAACACATTGCTATAAGCGCAGTGCCTTGGTGCTACGCTTTTTCCTTGGGACTCCTTTTGTAAAAAAATCACCATCATTGGATAGATAATGGACTAATAATATAATATATCCACTTTTGCAACTTTTTAGCAGATAGATTAAGAGAAAATGTCAAAAGAGGGGTCAAAAAAGTCACTTTTTGCTACTGTTTTGAAACAGGCGCTGCACATATTAGAGTAGTCTTGGGAAAATCAAATTTTCTCCCTGCAGGAGTGTCCAAATCACTTGCTTGATCAGTAAAATTAAAAATATAGATCCAGATATTTCCAATGAGCTATCAAGATCAGACTTTGGAGCACATGAAGGCCTCCAAAATCCTCCTGCAAGCCAGGTGTTGCACATATCCTTGTGAGAGCTTTTCTTCAGCAGGTTTTTAGTAGATTTTGACCTAATGATGTAATTTTTCTATTTTTATGTATTAATTATGTAATTATGGGCAAATAGGCTTTGGTAGAATAATTTTGACTTAGATTCATGCTATTAAAAGTTTATTTGAGGTAAATTGTACCCATTTTTCCAAATGGAGGATTTGTTTGAACCTCCTTAGTCTTTAGGGTTTTGGTTGATCTTTTTATGTAACTAATGCTACATTGAGGGATTTGACTCGTGAGAGTGGGAAATGGTTTATTGGTCTATATGAATGTATTTTTTATTCAAACAAAATATTGGACATCATAGGTGAGAACACTTGTATCTTGTACGTCAACATTTTACTCAGGAAATCAAAGGATCAATTTGTAGCTATTATCTAGGAATTCATGTGCAGTGAGTTTGTGATGATGTATTTTTCTTTTGAATGATATACATCTCTCCTTTTCATATATTATTTCTTCAATGGTTATCCTTAAAATTTATAAGTAGAACTCTTTGCATAAAGCTTTGTTTTGATGGGAATATCCTTTTGTGTAATTTTCCTTCTTACTTAATGAATTCATTGTGCACATGCTTATTAAGACCTTTTTTCTTCTTTCAAATGCTACACTACACCAAAAAACCATAAATCCATCACAAAAGCATTGCTAACTCGCTCCTCTATATCTTTGTTGTCGTAACCCTTTGATACTTTGACCTAGCTACCTAGTTTTCATCCCTTATCCAACATCAAAACCGAAAAGCTCAAAACCCTACGTGAGCCTAATATATATAGCCTAACATAGTTTCCCATTCCAGTCATCAATACATGTGAATTCATAGAGAGATCCCTATTTGGTTTAGCAGGGATAGCTATTGAACCCAAGTGGTTTGAGGTTACCTCCTTCGATCTCCCTTCTCAGCCTTGGGATATTGTGGAGGATAAAAGAACCCTATACAGGTTCTCTAGAAAACCCTAACCTAAGGGTATGCTATTGATAATGTTTGAAACTGTAAAAATTCTTAGGGTTATTAAGAAATTCTATTTGAAGTTTTATGGATGATGTCATGTTTGGGGTTTTAGTATGATCATGAAAACCCTAACTTGTTAGGGTTGAAATAATGTCTGAAATCACGAACCTTTAAAGTTTTGATATTATAGGGTTTACTTTGCTATTTTATGAAACCATAGTCTTTAGGGTTTGGTTAGGAAGAAGAACCCTTGTTATGTATTTAGAGTCATAGGAATGAAGCCCTAGGTATGTATCCATTGGTTTAAACCCTAGCTTGTTCAGTATATGTATAATATGTTAGTATTGTCTGACATATGTTATGCTTACAATTGATGATGAATTCATAGATATATGTATTGAGCTAAGTGTTAATAGCCATAAGTCTTAGGGATTGGAAATAAGCTGCAGTCAAAGTTGGATGGTCTAGGATGATTTTTCTTGAAGAATCTAGGGTTTAACAAATAAACCCTAGTAGTATTTAAATTCTCTTGTATGTATAATCATCTAGAATTTATGAATCTATATAGTAATTTCTAAGAATTTGTAGATGGAAATCTAGGGTTTAAATCAAACCTTACTAGATGCTAGTCATTATGTTGAGTAAGTTGTGATTGGTTTTAATTATTGAAGTTCATGTATGAAATCTAGGATAAGTATAGAATCTTAGTGAGGAGTCTAACATATGAATTCTGAAAGTTGATAGATTCATTGATTTGATTTGTTTCGAGGGTTTTCTATATGAGGGAACTTTTCACTGAAAGAATATTGAAACCCTAGATATAATGAGCTTGATATCTTGTTGAGTTGTGTATGCAATTTAGGGAAAGAAGTTTAAGTATTGAAGTATAATCTCTTAATGATTATGTTTGTAAATGCTTCCACTATTATATGTTTTTGATATTGCTAACTTCATGCTTCTAGAATTTTGGTTGTACTTGTTATCTAAGTTTTGTAGGTACATCATCTTCAAGTTGGTGAAGATGATCATAAATTAAAGTTGGTAAAATAAGCATGATATATGAATGACTATGTTAAGAAGGATAGAAGCCATGAAATATTTTCCAATGTTGTATAGAAAAAGTAGAACTCCCTAAGTTAAGAGGGAGTTTAAATGAAATCTTCCTAGGTTAAGAAGGAGCTTGAAGGAAAGGAATCTCCCTAGCATAAGAGGATGGTGGAAAAATACTCCTTGTATAGGAATACTTAGATCATTTATGTTTAAGAGGGAGTGTCAAATATAATTCTTTACTCCATTTGTCATGCACTAGACCATGATTAACAACCATAAGTCTTAGTGAAGGCCATGAGTGAGAGAAGAAAGTTGGAGAATGCATTTGAGGTGTTGCTGAAAGAAGGAAAGTAGGATTTGATTGAAGAATATGTTGTTGCATATGAGGTGGGAAATAAAAATGTATTATTAGGGAATATTCTTTCAAAGATTCAGTTGATAGTCCTACTATGGAAATTTGAGAGACAACCTCAAGTTGTTTGGAAGACCCTGTAGGTTTGTATTTGATTATGTACATATGAAAGTATTGTTGATTGGGGTTGAGTTTGTATAGGTGACTCTCTCAAACATTTTGATAGCATTTTGGTTACCGATCAGTTTGATCGGGATATATTTTTTGTCTTTGATCTATTGGATCTAAGGGTGATGAGGCTTTGTGAGTGAAGCATTTCCTAGGAGGACACCTAACTAACAATTTGTGTTGATGTCTAGGTTCTAAAGTTGGAGGGGAGGTGTTGGTCGTTAAGATTTGACACACAACTAGATTTCTAGGTTGATGGTTAGAAAGTAATCCTGATGGTATCTAGAGAGGCTGAAACATTGATTCCATCTTAGTCCCACCCAGATGGATTACCCTAGTCAGGAATCTCGTCCATGGCATTGTGGTGTATAAATTGTTGAGAGATCAATGGATAGATTTCCCACGTCAGGAATCTAGTCCATGACATTGCGATGCCTAAAATTATTCATAGATGATGTGGTTTGAGATCTTCCATGTACCTCTTTGGTTTTATGTAAATATGAATACTTCCCTAGTTAATAGGGAGTGTTGGAAAATGTAACTAGGGTCGGTCTTCATTATTGTACATGAAGTCAAAATGTAATATATTTTTCAAAAAGAAGGCCAAAAAAAAAATATTATTGAATTGAATTGACTTATTAAAGTATGGGTTTCATGCTTGGGTCAATTATAGGTCAAGCCTCCATTGTAGGCTTTAGGTTATTTTTAAATTCATTTATTGTTAGGTCAAAGGTTCCTCCATCAAGTCAACCTCTTCAGCTAGTCATCAACTTGGCCTCTTCATTGATGTCTTCACGTCAACCTCTTCAAGATGGCCTGAATAAAATCACCTTCAATCTAATATGTTCATGTTAGCCTTATAACAGTGACACATATTTTCATAATGTCATGTAGGCTCATTTGTATGGTCAAACTACTATATCTATAGGCATAAGGTCTTTGCATTTCCACCACCACAGAAAAGCGCAGATTTCACAAAAGGGAATTTAATGCTAAAACAGAGGACATATGCTCTCATTTTAGAAGAAATATTTCACTGACATCTCAAGAAGATTCTCAGTTCAATTACATGAATTTGGACTATAGAGAGGAGGTCTTAGTGTCTCTACAGGAGCTCAAAAAGAATGTTTTAATATCACTACAGTGAGAAAGTTTGGTACAATTTCAGAGAGTATTATTTCGACATCATTGTTGGAAGGATCTCAGGTAAGTGATGGATACATCTTAGTTAAATTATATAAGATAAGTTCGACATTACAGTGATCATGATTCTGGTCTTAGTGTAACCATAGTGGTGAAGATCTTGGTATATTAACGGTGATGAAATATTGACGAATAAAAATGAAGTATATGTGCAATTAATGTGACATAGTGAAATAAGGATGAGTTAATGGAGGTAGTCTCAATTTGTAATGGTCTTGGTCGCCTCATAGTTTTAATCTACTGAAGGAAGAATTTGTGACAAGGTTTTCCCCCTGAGGGGTGTTTTTCCTTTGCAACATGCCTACGTGTTGTTTCCTTTTCTATTTATTGTTTTCAATTAGTATTGATGATAAGAAATGATAAATCAAACTATCTAATAATAATAAAAAGAACATCACAAGTTAATATCATAATAAGGAAAATGAATTAACTTCCAAACCTATGGATTTCCCAACATCTTATCAGAGTTATAGCCTAAGTCAAAGGAATTTTAAAGAACATGTATACATCATTGAATCATTATCAGTTATGTCAATATCCCTCAAGGTGAAAACATGGTAATATTTTATTGCTGCTATATATAGAAAATTTCGGTTCTTCTACAATGAGACAGTTCAATTTTTTCAGAGAATAGGTTCTAATTATTTCGGTGGTAACATAATCTCTGTATTTTGTTGATGGCAGTGTCTCTACATCTTGGTAAAGGCATAGTTTGATATTTTCTGAAGGGGCTGTCAAATATTTCGGTGAAGGCACATTATTTTGACATAGTATTGTATAGATAGGCATAGTATTTTAGTGATGGTACAAGGCATAGTCTCAACATTTTCATTTTGGATATAATTTTTCTATATATAACAGAAATGACTTCGATGCTATGTTCAGTACTCCCATGTTTCCATGACACCACTATAACACATCTTTCAGATCAACTTCGATGACAAGTTCAATATGAAGTTTGCCATTAGTCATAGTCATATCATAAAAGAAAGTTCAATGGTATGGTCATTGATATGTACAAGGTCGAAACAAGTACATTCCTCTAGTCATTGAAGAAAAAATGGACTTAGTTATCAAAATTATAAGAGTTGAATCAACATGCTATGACCTTATAGAAGCCCTTACCAAACAAAACATGTCATGAATATATGAAACTGAAGGCAACAAAAGGAAGATTTGCTAAAATCATTCCAAAGTCTAGCCTATGGAAAAAGAAATCAAGTAAGTACCTTCAAAATGTTCTTCCATCAAGCTATTAAATGAAAGGTACGTAGACATAAGGTATATATATTTATAAGCTTTCAGATTTATATTATCTCTAATGGTTCATATATTACTCATTTATAACTAGTCTAGGATTAGGAGTGTACTCCTTAGATAACATGTTAGAAGCCTAATACTCCCCCTCTAGAGTTTACATGTAATCTAGTATGTCAAGTAAAAAGGTCTTAGTATTGAGTGAAAGAATGAACAACTTATTATAGGATTCCATCCTTCACAATTGTGAAGAAGATCTAACTTAAGAAATTAATTAAATTATGTCCTTGGAATCACATGTTTTTCTTCTAAGTATGTACTACATGTATAAAAGATGATGACTTCAATACCAAGAGAAAACTTCAAGGGATCCTTACTAGGTTTTTCAAGAAACATCTCAGGGTATGTCTTAAATTGTACACCTTACAAGATTCTCTTAAAATTATGATCATATTGTTTTTTAAGTTTGCATTACTTCATTAACATCAATATGTCTAGCTGCATTAAATCATAATGATTCTTGGTTTGGTTGATTCATCACTTGATAAATATACTCTCACTACATCCTTATTTGTTTTTATAGAACCCTAGACAGGTTCTCTAGAAAACCCTAAACTAAGGGTATGCTATTGATAATGTATAAAGCCCTAAAATTGCTTAGGATTATTTAGAAATTCTATTTGAAGTTTTTTTATGATGTCATGTTTGGGGTTTTAGTATGATCATGAAAACCCTAAATTGTTAGAGTTGAAATGATGTTCGAAATCCCGAACTTTAGAAATTTTGATATTGTAGGGTTTGCTTTGCTATGTTATGAAACCCTAGATATTTAGGGTTTGGTTGGGCCTATAATCAAAACCCTTGTTATGTATTTAGAGCCCTAGGAATGAAACACTAGGTATGTATCCATTGGTTGAAACCCTAGCTTGGTTGGTATATGTCTAATATGTTAATATTACCTTAAATATTGTATGCTTATGATTTATGATCAATTCCTAGGTATATGTGTTCATCTAAGTGTTAATGGTCATAAGTCCTAGGGTTTGGAAACACGCGCCAGTAAAAGTTTGATGGTCTAGGATGATGTTGTTTGAAGAATCTAGGGTTTAGCAACTAAATCCTAATAGTAGTTAAATTCTCTTGTATGTATAACTGTATGGAGATTATGAATCTATATAGTAATTTCTGAGAATTTGTAGATGGAAATCTAGGGTTTACATCAAACCCTAGTAGATGTTGGTCATGATGTTGATTAAGCTATGATTGGTTTTGATTATTGAAGATGATGTATGAAATCTAGGATATGTATGGAATCTTAGTGAGGAGTCTAACATATGAATTCTAAAAGTTATTAGATTCATTGATTTGATTTGTTTGTAGGGTTCGCTATATAATGAGCATGATATCTTGTTGAGTTGTGGATGCAATTTACGATTTGTAACAAAACTTGGGCAAGAAGTTGAAGTATTGAAGTATAGTCTCTTGTTGATTATGTTTGTAAACGATTTCGTTATTATAAGTTTTTGATATGGCTAACTTCATGCTTCTATAATTTTGGTTGTACTTACTACCTAAGTTTTGTAGGTACATCATCTTTAAGTTGGTGAAGATGATCACAAAGTAAAGTTGATAAGATAAGAATGATATATGAATGAATCTGATAAGAAGGATGGAAGCCATGAAAGATTCTCCAATGTCGTAAAGAAAAATTATAACTCCTTAAGTTAAGAGGGGGTCTAGATGAAATATCCCTAGGTTAAGAGGGAGCTTGAATGAAAGGAATCTCCCTAGGATAAGAGGATGGTGGAAAAATACTCCTTGTACAGGATTAGTTAGATCCTCTTTATTTAAGAGGGAGTGACAGATATAATTCTCCACTCCATGTGTCATGCACTAGACCAAGAATAACATCCATAAGTTTTAGTCAAGGCCATGAGTGAGAGAAGAAAATTGGAGAAAGGATTTTGAGGTGCTGCTGAAAGAAGGAAAGAAGGATCTGATTGAAGAATATGTTGTTGCATATGAGGTAGGAAAGAAAAATGTGTTATTGATGAATATTCTGTCAAATATTCGGTTGATAGTCCGACTATGGAAAGTTGAGAAGAAACACCAAGTTGTTTGGAAGACCTCGAAAGTTTTTATTTGTTTATGTACATATGAAAATATTATTGATTGGGGTTGTGTTCGTACAGGTGAATATCTTGAAGGTTTTGATAACATGTTGGTTACTAATTAGTTTGATCTGGAGATATTTGTTGTCCTTGATCTGTTGTATCAAGGGGTTAGGAGGCTTTGTGAGTGAAGCATTGCCCAGGAGGACATCAGGTCAACACTTTGTGTTGATGTCTTAGTCTCGAAGTTGGAAGGGTGGTGTTGGTCATTGAGATTTGATATGCCCCTCGATTTCTGGGTTGATGGTTAGCAAGTAATATTGATGGTACCTAGAGAGGCTAAAATCTTGATTCCATATTAGTCCCACCTGGATAGATTTCCCTGGTCAGGAATCTATTTTGTGGCATTATGGTGCTTAAATTGTTGAGAGACGAATTGATAGATTATTATGGTCAGGAATCTAGTGCATGGCATTATGGTGCCTAAAATTCTTCATATATGATGTGGTTTGAGATCTTCCATGTACGTCTTTGGTTTTATGTAAATATGAATACCTCCCTAGTTAAGAGGGAGTGTCGAAAATGTACCTAGGTTCAGTCTTCATTATTGTACTTGAAGTCAAAATGTAGATTATTTTTCAAGAGAAAGTGAAAAGAACTTTATTATTGAATTGAATTGACTTATTAAAGCATGGGTTTTATGCTTGGGTCAATTATAGGTCAAGCCTCCATTGTAGGCTTTAGTTTATTTTCAAATTCATTTATTGTTGGGTCAACGACTCCTCCATCAATTCATCCTCTTCAACAAGTCATCAACTCAGCCTCTTCATCAATGTCTTCAAGTCAGCTTCTTCAAGCCATCATAAAATAAATCATCTTCAAGATAATATATTCATGTCGGCCTTATAATAGTGACAAATATTTCCATAATGTCATGTTTTCTCATTTGTAGGGTCGAAATATTATATATAGAGGCATAAGGTATTTGCATTTCCACCACCACAGAAAAGTGTGATTTAAAAGAAGGAAATTTGGTGCTCAAATAGAGGATAGATGCACACATTTTAGAAGAAATATTTCAGTGACAACTCAAAAATATTCTCAGTGCGATTAAATGAATTCTGACTATAGAGAGGAGGTCTTGGTGTCTCTACAGGAGCTCAGAAAGAATTTTTTAATATCACTGCATTGAGCAAGTTCGGTATAATTTCAGAGAGTATGATTTTGATATCATTGTTGGAAGGAGTTCAGATCAATGATGGATACATGTTAGTTGAATTATAGAAGACAAGATCGACATTACAATTATCACAATTCTAATTTCAGTGTAACCACAATGGTGAAGATCTTAGTATATTTATAGTGATGAAATCACGATGAATAGAAATGAAGTCTTGGTGCAATTATAGTGAGACAATGAAATAAGGATGACTTGATGGAGGTAGTCTCAAGATGTAAGGGTCTTGGTCATCTCGTCTTTTGAATCTACTGAAGGAAGAATTTGTGACTGGGTTTTCCCTTTGAGGGGGGGTTTTGCCCTGGTAGCATGCCTACATGTTGCATCTTCTTTTATTTATCATTTGGTATAAGTCTTGATGATAATAAAAGATAAATCAAAAGTTCTAATAATAATAAAAAGAACATCACAAGTTAATGTCATAATAAGTAAAATCAATTAACAACCAAATCTATGCAATTACCAACAAAATCGTATAAAAATGTCTATAAATTTACCACGTTGTAACACTGGAACTTCTGGACCCCAAATGATTCTTCTCAACATCAAAAGATACCCCTATTTAGGGTTACACCACCGTGAACCAATCTTGGTTCCACTCCACATATATTCACTCTGCCCTCTGCCCTGTTCTAATGGAAAATGTGTATGGTTTAAATAAAAATCAGGTGAGAGACCTTCCAACAAAGGCTTAATGGCCTGTTGGTTGGCAGACGCATAGTTAAAATTTTGGTTAGGGGTGGTCCATGAGTCCAAACTGTGGGCCTCCCCCTTATGGCACATTGTGGTTAAATTAAACAACGGTCACATTGTTTTGTTGTAATACATATATATTTGGGTTGCTCGTTGGTGGGCCAGTCCACCCAAGCTAGGAGGGTTTGATCCTCGTTGGATCCCTTTTGGTAATCATTGTAGCAACATACATATATGTGGAGGTGCGATTGTTACACAGTCAAGCAGGCTCAAGTCTGCGTTGGCCCACTGCATATATCATATCATTTTTATATATAATATCCAATGTTGTTGGGGGGTGGCGGGGATGGCAGCCCACTACCCCAATTTTTATATATATATATTTTTATTTTTTTATACCATACAGTTAAAAAACATTCATCAAGTTTTAACCATTACTGGAAAAGTTAAGGAGGTGAAAAATTCACCCGTTCTAGTGGCAAGATTTTGTGCACCGAGAATCTACCAAATTGTTGCCTCGTTACTAACTGCCACTTGGCCTAATTTGATCAAAAATTTGACGTGCTATAACTTGAGCATATGAACTCATATTTCAATGTCATTTCACAATTGGAATCACGGAAACAAGCACTATGAACTGTTCCTAGTTTCACTTCCATGTGATGACTTTTATTTTTGAAAATTTTCAAGGCCCCTTCTATTTTTGGAGCCACCTGGATCATTCCTCCCACTAATGAGTTGTTGGGCCACCAAAAACTTTTCAGTTAATTGGCAAGTTAGGGAATTTCTCCCTCACTTTATCTTTTTCAATTCATCGAGCCTTACTTTGATGCGTTCCTTTGAAACCAATATGAAGGTACTCCACATCTCCCCATCATAAAACCCTAGTCTTTCTATCACAAATGATGTCCTACGGTAGCTTTTCCAAGTATTTAGGTGAAAAATCATCCATTGTAGGAACCTATCCGACCTCTTCGGTGTCCATGATCAAAGGAGGCTCATAAAGCTTCAAGTTTTCAATGTTCACCATTGAGTACATTTGCATGTATGTTGGAAAATCGAGACCATATTAATTTCATTATGTCTTTGCTACTATGGAGCCACACTTTGTCTCCAACCTAGAATTGGTGATTGACTCAGTGGTTTTAATGTCGGGATTTGTATTGATCTTGAATTTTCTCCATTTGGTCTTGCTAATCTAGTGGATCAAAAATATGCCCAAATTTCAAAGTTGTCAGAATGGATCAAAACCTATATGGTTGGATAGACCTCAACGATTTGAATTTGGTGCAATTCATTTTGTGAAAAACATATGTCATATGCTCCCAAAAATGGGTTCTGATTGATTTTTCAAACAAGGGAATTTTGGCAAAAAAGGAAAGCTCACTGTACATTTTGGGCTAGTGGAAGGCTACCACGTGGCCTCTCCTTATTCGTTTAACATTTTGAATTTTAATGGTCTATGGTTTCTTGACACTTGGTAGGATTTCATTAGCTGCAAAATGGATGATTTTCGTTGGTTAGATGATGGGTTGAAGTGGACCAACCTAAGGCTGCCACATGGCATCTTGGTGGCCACCAAAATTTAGTTAAAGGTCGAATTGCATCTCATGCGAATCAAACCTAAGACCTCCTACATATAGCCTATGGCCTTTACCAATACACTATCCATGTTCCTTGTTTAAATGTATTAAGAAAATTTTATAAGAGTTTATGGTAGGAGCACTTTAAGGGAGGGGTCAGGCTAAGGCCTAGCCCCTGGCCACCTAGTGCCACCTGATCTCAGCCCGAGAACCAGGAGCTAAGATGTAGGGGCTAGCTAAGGTGCAATGATTAAATAGGGTCTTTCAAGCCCACGAGGGCGTGAAGGAGACAAGGGCCAAACATAGGTCCCCAAAACTCGGGCCCCAATGTGGTCGCATGGGCGCCATGTGACCGAAATTTTTGGAATAAGGGGCTAATGGAAAATTTAACAAGACCACAAATTGCATCAGTGGTCAATGAAATTGTTCTTCGTTAGCGATTTTTGGGGCAGATTTGTAGGTCAGTTACTAAACAAGTGTGATTTGTAGAACGAATAGTAGTAAAACTTGGGAAGATGATAACTTTCCTAGTTTTGGATCTTTTTGGGAGCAAAAAGAGGCTAGACATGGGTTTTTGACAATTCTAAAGCCATTGGATCTATTTCTGAAGCTATTTTAGCACTGTAACTTGAGATAAACACAATTTTATGAGCATAATGATAGAGGCCCAGCCTTTAGAAGCGGGACCAGGAGATGTAGCCCAAGAGGGGTGAACTCCTTCATCATTTTGTTGTGTTTTGTTTGCTATTATGGTGATGTTTTCTACTATTTTCTGCAAAAACTAAATTTCAATGCATGTTTATGTGTTTAAGAATTTAACGTAAGAGGCTTAAAAGACCCTATTTAATCACTTGTAATTTATCATAATCCTCAAGAAATTTCATATACAGATCAATTTGGTATCATATCTTAGGTTCTTTGTTGTTGTGAGGGTTTAATTTGTTTGCAAGTGTTTCTGATGATTAAAAGGTTGAAGCTCAAGAGAGGATAAGGAAAGCTTTTGTTTGTAGGTCCTCAAGTTGAAACAAGGCCAAGGAGAGCACATTTTCCACTATCTTCACCACAAATTTCACCTCAAATTGTACATGGAGCTTTAGTAAGCATGTCACATGGAGGAGGGTCTGATAATATGTGAGAGGATGAGAAGTCTTTCAGAAAATAATTCTTTGACATGACCCAAATGGTGAAAGTTATTTATGAAAAGAGAAACATAATATTGCAAGGTGAGAGCTCTAAGCCTCCAAAGGGAGAGGGTTCTTTAGGAGGAAAAGGAGGAGATGAGGACAAGCCTCCACAGGGAATGGTTAAAAACCACCCTTGACACCACCATTATCTTCACCTCCATCCTCACCACCATCTTCACCATCTTCATCTTCCACAACAACCCCTTTATAAATACCTCCACATTCTCCAAAGGGACATGGTAAAACTCCATTTTTACCTATGTATGATGGAGAGGTAAATGATGAAATACTAGATAATTGGGTATGTCATCTTGAAGTGTGTTCCAGGATACAAAGGACCAAGGATGACGACACCAAGATTAAGCTTGTCTCATTAAGGATGGAAAGCGCAACTCTTATTTGGTGGGAAGCCAAAACACAACATGACATAAAAAGTAATGGTAAGGTCTTAGCCTCTTGGAATAATTTTTTTGTTGCATTGAGAAGAAAATTTTATCCTTTAGCATCCATGCATAAATCTATAATGGAATGACAAAAATTTCAGGAAAAGAAAAGGATAAAGTTTTCAAAACTATATTCATGAATTTAGGAGAAGAGCACTAATATTATGTGTAGATTTGACAACTCAATAAACTTTGTTAAAGTATATTTGAGGTTTACATAGTTACCTAAGACACACTATTCTTATGTTTAATCCCACAAATTTAGATGAATTTTGTATACAAGCCACACATTTAGAAGCAAGAGGGAAACATGTTTCAAATGAGAAAAGTGAGAGTTACCTTGAAATTAGAGAAATGTGAAAGGGTAAGTTTAAGGGAAAATGGAAGAATAATTCTTCTATCAAAATGGAAAAATAAAAAATCACATGCACATTGTTTGAAATATGGCCATGATGAAGACCATTGTTGGAAACTTCATCCAGAGATGAAACCCAACAAACTTAAAAGCAAGGAGAAAGAGAAAACAACTACAATTATAGAACATGACTTAGGTTCTAATTTGGAAGTTGAAATAAATATTACAGTGATGGGTTTGAAAGGTAAGAACATAGCAAGCACTAGTTCTTCAATTTGTTCTAATGATACTCAAGATGATGAAACAATAATTGATCATTTCCACACTAAAGTTGTTTCAAAGCATACCAAAATTGAGACACTATTTGATAGTAGGTCACAAATAAATTTGATTTCTGATGACTTAGTCAAGAAGTTAAATCTAGAAACCGTTCCACATTCATGAGCCTATCCTTTAGATTGGATATGTAAGAATGAAAATTTGCAAGTGACAAGGAAGTGCATCCTTATATTTGTAATCATTGTAAACTTTCTTGATGAAGTTGAACTTGATGTAGTTCTGCTTGAGATTTCTGGTATTGTTTTGGGAAGCCCATATCTCTATGATAGGAGAGAAATCTTTCATCACCATGAGAATAAGTATCAATTATTCAAGAATGAGTTGAGTACATAGTTAGAGTGCATCATAATAAGATGAGTTTGTTTCTTATGCACGCTGGACAAATGAAGAGAATTGTGAATGCAAGTCAAAATTTTTCTTTGTTAATGTTCAAACATCAAGATGTTGCGAATGAGGTCTTTCATGGAAATGCATCAAATGATAAATTTTATTTCATTAAGGTTGCTAATGGTTGTAATAATTTGTTTCATGGTTATAACATGTTTCCTCCTAAAAGAGGTAAACAAGACGAGGAAAAATTGCAGCATCATACATCATTTTTAACAGTGATGGGAACAAGATGTTAGTGCTAAATATTGCAAAGGTAAAAGAGCAAGTGCCAAATAAATTTGAAAAGGAGGGAATTGGTTCCACAAGTTCTTCTTGCAGGTTTCAAAATCATGCATGGCGATGGCAAACACACTTGGTCAAGGGTCGAGCCAAGCACAAGGAAAGACAAGCTAAATATTGTCATGTCGACAATGTTCGAGGTGAGAAGAATTTCAAGTTGTTGAAGTTTCCTTTGATTGATTACCAAGGAAGGAATATGTTTGTTCCTTCAAGAATAACTTGTTGTTCTGCAAATTATGGGAAATTGCAGCAAGATGGTATCTACAACAGCAAGATAGGGTCTCCAGAATCAAGGAAAAATATCAGTTTTCATGAAAAGCTCGAATTGTTGAATTCAGGAAAATTCTAGCGGGTTGAGACTAGAAGAGAAAGGGATATGTACCCTCATATAATGGTTCATTAATAAAGACATTTTGGGTTCCAAAAGCTTCTAGTGGGAAGGAGCGATTTGGTGGATAAAAATATGCTCAAATTTCAAAGTTGTCAGAATGACTCAAAACTTATATGGTTGGATAGATCTCGGCAATCTAAATCTGGTGCAATTTGTTTTGCAAAAGACGGACGTCGTATGATTCTAGAAACACATTTTGATCAATTTGTCAAACCGAGGAATTTTGGCAAAAAAGGGCAGCTGACTATACATTTTGGGCCAATGGTAGGTTGCGATGTGGCCTCTCCTGATTGGTTTAAAAATTTGAATTTTAATGTCCCATGGTTGTTTGACACTTGGCATGATTTCTTTGGTTTCGAGGTGGTTGATTCTCATTGGTTAGATAATGGGTTGAAGTGGACCAACCAGAGGCTTCCATGTTGCATCCTGGTGGCCACCAAAATTTGGTTAAGGGTCAAATTGCATCTCATTGGAATATAAATCGAGGCTCTTACATATAACCCATGGCTTTTACTAATACACCACCCATGTTCCTTTAAATGTATTAAGGAAAATTTAGAAGATTTTATGGTAGGCTCACTTTTGGGGAGGGGTCGGCCTAAGGCCTAGCTCCTGGCTACCCCAGCGCCACATGACCTTAGGCCAAGAACAAGGAGCTAAGACATAGGGGGAAACCCATGATGGTCCATCCCAAGGTCATATGACCCCAATGAGACCGAGGGCATAGAGGAGACAAGGGCGAGACATAGGTCCACAAAACTCAACCCCCAACGTGGTCGGATGGGTGTCACGTGACCAAGATTTTCGAAATAAAGGGCTAATGGTGAATTTAATGAGACCAAAAATTGCGTTGGTGGTTAGCTAAATTTTTTCTCTCTTAGCAATTTTTGGGGCAGATTTGTAGGACAATTAGTAGATAGGTGCGATTTATAAAACGAATAGTTGTAAAACTTGGGAAGATGATAACTTTCTCAATTTTTGGTCTTTTTGGGAGTAGAAAGAGACTAGACATGGGTTTTTGACAGTTCTAAAGCCATTGGAGCTATTTTTGAGGCTATTTGAGTAATGTAACTTGATGGAAACACCATGTTATGAGCATAATGAAATATTCCCAACCACTTAAAGTTGGACTAGTTGATGTAGCCCAGGAGGGGTGAATTCCTTCATCATTTTGTTGTGTTGTGTTTGCTGTTATGGTGGTGTTGTCTGCTATTTTATGCAAAAACTGGACTTTTAATGCATGTTTATGTGGTTAAGAATTTAACATAAGAGGCTTAAAAGACCCTATTTAATCACTTGCAATCTATCATAATCCTCAAGAAATTTCATAAATATATCACTTGAACTGCTTGGTGAACCATCTAAATTTTTGGAATGAACTTTTGTGCTTTCTCCATATCATCTTTCCCACTAAAATCTTAATTTATCCCAAATACCATGTCTGAGGGGTCCTTTGGAAAATATGAAAAGCATGTCTCAAATGATGAGTTCTAAGTGGATGAATGAACTTCTCAGTTGTATACATGTTGTGCATAGGGAAGTCGCTCGTCCCATAACTTGGGATGCTTGCCACAATAGCCTTGGAGTAAATGTATCACTGTGTGGTTGAAAACCTCTATTTTTCCGTCGGTCTGTTGACGAAATTTCATTCTCCTCTTCAACTTGGTGTCCATTCTCCATAAATTCTTCCAAAAATATCCAAGAAAGAGAGAGTCTCGATCATACACAATGGATGTGGGCAACCCAAAGTGTACCCATACAAATTGGAAGAAGAGATGAGTAGTATGCTCTACAGTGACCAAACATTTACAAGGCATTAAGACAAAAAAATTTCTAAATAGATCCAAGACAACATACAACTAGCCATGACCTCTCTTAGACAAAGGAAAACTGCCTACAAAATCCATTGACACACTTTCCCATGCTCGACCCGGAACAGGGAGTGGTGTGTAGAGCCAAAATTTTCTATTATTGGGTTTTCTAACAAAACACAACACTCATCCCTTTACATATAGAGTCACAATTATTTTTCATGTGAGGTAAATAACACAACCTCTGCAAATAACAAAAAATTTTCCTTACACCAAATGACTTGACACAAGATAAGTATGTGCCTCTCTGATTACATGTATTCTCTCATTGGTGGGGATACAAAGTTTTCCAAGATGGTACAAAAACTTTCCTTGCAAATGGTAATTGTCCACCTGTGATCCATTAGTCATCTTTGCATAAATATCCTTAAGCTAATCATCATCAACATTGTTCAACAAAACTTGCAAAATACAAAGAATAATTTTGCAAAGCTATAGATGCAGAAAGAAGAGGGCAAGAAATCATATTTCCACTTTGTTGCTAGTGCCCTTCTTGTATTTTATTACCAAGTGAAACAGTTGGAGGAATCCCATCCATATGAAATGATGTGCTTGTTGAAGTTTGGTTTACGACTGGAGGTACTGCAAGGGATGATGATCTGTGTGAATGATGGTCTCCTTGTCGCTCAAATAGTGCTTCTACTTCTTCAAGCTTTATGTTATCACTCAGGTTGTTCCCTTTGACTCCTAAGGGAATACGGCCAAGGTAACCACAAACCAAGCTTTGGAGTACAGGTCCTAGCCTACCAGTAGTCAGAGAGGGCTCTCTCTTTAGGATTTAGCTTTGTTTGAAGGATTTTAGGCTAGTTATGATGCACATGGGTTTTAATTTAGATTGGTGGGATGGTTGATCTATTCAAGCAGAGTTGGCATGCAAAGTGTAAGAAGTTCAAACCACTGGGCATGGAATCAATGAATGTGAATTGAAGGGAGTATTTTCTTTGGTAGAAGAGGCGAATATGGAGAAGGATAGCTACACATGGCACAATGATTTATGTTGGAACAAGGATGAAATGGAGGTCAGGGGATGAGAGGCAATTAAGGATCTCTCATCCAACCAAAGAGGGAAAGTGGATGAAGGCTGAATAGGGAAATGAATAATTCCTAGACAACATTCATATAATGAAGGAAATAGATTAAACATGTTCAATTAAGAATGCATATTCATCACTGATTCAGAGGAAAACATAGAAAAGTTACAAGAATTGAGCACAGAGGGCATGAAAACCAGTTCTGATCTATTCCTTTTTCCTGCAACTTAGATTATGATATATAGATGGTACAACTACGTATAAACTGATAAACAGAGGGAGGAAAGAATTATTGAACCATGAGCAAGCACGAGAATTCCATACCAAGCTCTTTAGCCATTAAAAGCACAACCAGCCAGTTCAGATGAAAAACATTCCAACAATCTTTGATTACAGAAGTTCTTAATATTTACAGCGCAAATCTCAAATGAGAGATTAACCAAACAACCCAACAACCCTTATTACATTGTTCAGGGCTATATTTATAGGTAAACTATCTAGAAAATAGATCTGATAGAATACCTAAGGAAATAAATGCAATTAACCTAACTTCTCTTGCAAGTAATGTAAAAATATCTATCTGATTCTGCGCTGGGGGCAGCTGCTTCAAAAAATGAGGCTATCTGTCCTTTGTTGTTATGTGCTGGCCATTCATTATAACTGCGCATTGGTCTCTGTTCCACTGCTCTTGAGTGGCTTTAATGTGCAATAACTGTGATCTGAGAGCCTTAGGTGGCTTCACCGCTTTCTGTGACTTCGATGGAGGCTTTTAATGTTCACCCGCTTTGATATTCTTGATCTGATACTCTTTGCCACTTCACTAATACTTTTTAAATTGAATATGGGCTTCATCTTTCCTCTGATATGCTCGAAACTATCAAATCGCCCCTTTTCTGCCTTTTCAAGGCAAAAATAACTGCTGCAAACTGAGGCTTTCCATTTTGGCCCTTTTTCCTTAGCGATGCGCAATTAGCACTAAGTGCTAATCACGCATCAAAAACTGCCTCATATTTTGATTTCGGGCTTCCTAAGTATCGATTTCGCACTTTGCCTCCTTTTTCAGTGGGTGACATCAGCATGACGTTAGCGGTACGGCGGATGACGTCAGCATGACTTTAGCAGTGGGACCCAGTACGGTGTATGACGTCATCGGGGTGACGTGGCAGGGTGATGTGGTGCTTACGTCATGCAGGGGGGAAGCGGTATCCGATTTTAGGCGCACTGCTTTTGGGCATAGGTGGTTTGAGAGGAAGGGGCTCTGCCATAGTCGAGAGGATGACATGTGATGGGAGTACGACAGGAAAACCACCCATCTCCCGGGCGCTAACCATCGACAGGTTCAGAGGGGAAAAGACTCGCCCACCGTAGCTCTTAGGGCGCGGGCAATCGGACGGATGGCGGAACAGAGCAGGTGGCAGAAGGATAAGGGACGGGGCCCATGGTGCTTGCATTAATGATTTAATTTCGGAGGGGGGGGGGAACCTTAGGAAAATGGGTTTTTTCACGTAGGTTTGTGGGTTATGAGCGAGCGGGTCAAAAAATGGGGGAATTTTAGAATAAGGGTGGAACACGGGTCTTGTAAGGTTAGGGTTGAGGGGAAATGGTTGTTAGTGTGACCAAGTGTCAGACTAACTCCAGCTAGGAGGCAGATGGGTTAGTAGGAGCCCCAGATGGACTACTAGTAACCTCCCGGACTTTGAAAAATATGGCTATAGTGCCGAGGAAGGGATATTATCATTTATTGGGATTTTTTATAGTCTTTTGTAGAATAGGGGGAGGGGAAATGATTTAGGGAGCTAGATAATAGGGTTAGATGTTAATATGGAATGAAAAGGGAAATGGATGTATGCTAAGTTTATAGAATGAAAACTTAAGCATAGGGAAATGAATGGATTGTGTAAAGATTAATTTTACACAAGAAATGTGGCTTCTTTCATTGAAGAAAGTCAAAACTTTACTTGATATTTCATGCAAATGAGCTGAAAGCAGGACTTGTTGGGCAGATCTCAAGGTCCTCAAGGGGATGTTAGTAAATGGTTTCTGGGGGAATGAAGGGGAAGTTAGTCATGCTTCCACTGTGTTATCACTCAGGTTGTCCCTAGGCTCCTATTAGGGATATGGCTGAGGTAACCACAAACCAATCTTTTGATTGCAGGTTCTAGCCCACCTGCAATCGGAGAGGGCTCTCTCCTTTAGATT